>SNVD02006085.1:0-240056 GCA_013180625.2 Boswellia sacra
AGCTGTAATCTCTATCTATTGGTTTGCTTTGTTTTTGTTTACTTTCTTTTTAGTGTGTTTATTTGAGATTTTTCATGTCATTTCTTTTGAGTTTTTTTTTTCAGGTTATTTCTTTCGCCCTAGGTAATATTTTCTAATCATGGCTTTTAGAGTGGTGGCTTAAAAAGTTTAATTTCTCTTGAAACGCATTCTGGATCTCTTCAATCTATAATGGCTGAATAAGGAGGCTAACTTTTAAACTTTTTAGACCCATTCTAACTGACTTGTTTGTGTTTACTGATTTGTTGGACTTTATTATTTTCTGAGTAAGTTTAGTTTTATGTAATTTCGAGTTGTTGGGTGTTTTTGTCTTTATCAGTTTCGATTCGAAAAAAAAAACATTGTGGAAAAACCTGAGAATGGCAGAATATGGGGTTTTCTTAACTCTTGAAACGCATTCTCTCTCAATAAATCTGTAGTTTGTTTATTTCATGTTGTTTGAAGTGTCTTGTTTCTTGTTTTGTTCTTTCATAATAAAGGTATATAGGCTGGAAAACTTAAGTCTGCGGGCTACTGGTCCTAAGGATTGTTGAAATATACAATCTTGACTCAGGTGTAACAACGCCACGTACCTCTTTTCTTGCATTTTGTGGGTCAATGATTAGGCAATGATTGAATTAAGAATAACTCTTGGAAAATGATAAATGATGCATGGATCCGTGTGCGTGAAATGTTTATTGGTTTTGCTTTACCTTTGATTCCTTGCGCAACATTGAGCACTGAGCTATTATCACTGAGTTATTTGTTCACTTAGAGAAAGTTTATGTAATTTAAATGTTTCTTCAGATTTCAATGAGTTCTAGAACTTGTTTGATGGTCACTCGAGGCGAAATCCTAGACTGTGCAACATTGGGGAAATGATTTAGGCCATCTTTGGACCGTTTGAGCCTTAATAGCCAACCTTGACTGAAATTGATCCCTAGTTACCCCTTTGAGCCTCTGTAAGCCTTTTTCTTTGTTAACTCACTAAAAGATTTCCTAACCTCAAATGAATTTGTTCCAAACAGTTTAACCCTTACCTATGAGCATGTAGATCATTCACAATTAAATTCTGAGCTATGTTCTGGTTTTGGGAAGTTAGAGGAGGTTGGGATGTGTCATGAGCAATGCAAGTGGGTTCTATTGTGTTTGGAAAAAAAAAAAGAAAAAAAAGCCAATCTGTACTTATCGTCCACGTACTTACACATTGAGGACAATGTGTTGTTTAAGTGTGAGGGAGGGGAAGTGTAATAAAAAAAAAAAAGAAGAAAAAAAAAGAAGAAAAAATAAAAAAGAAAAAAAAAGAAGAAGAATAAGAGATCTATACCCTTAAGTGTTCTTAAAAAAGAATGAAACAACAAAGTGTGGGGGTGTAGTTTTCTTTTGTTTTCTGCAAAAAAAAAAAAAAAAGATTGATTTTTCTAAATAAGTTTGGGGGAGTAACCTGGTGAATTGAAATAAAGTTGTGTTATAGGGTTGAGCTCTACATAGTATTGAATGATTTATGTGTTTGTAGGTGATTTGAGCCAAATTATTATCCTTTATCACACCTTCACCCAAGCCAAACTTTACAAGCTTAATGAAGCCCTACTTGATCTTTAGTGTTGTGCTTGTCTACATTAGTGGAGAGTGACTTGAAAAGCAAGCCTATGGAGTTCATTTATACGCACATTTTCACTATTAAATATGATTCATTTTTATGTATAAACTCATCCGGGTTACAAGTGATTAGGTGAGAATGGCTCTACACATACACACTTGAGGAATTGAAGTGAAACGAAACTAATCTTTAAGATAAAATTCTTGATCAAGTGCATTATTTTGAAGTTTTCCTTGGGTTATAATTAAGTACAATCTTTGAGGCCTATTTGCAAGTTGAAGCATTTGTGTGTTTCATTTTTTTCTTTGATTCTGTTTCGGTTTTGTTTTGTTTCATATCGTTGTAGTTGCTGGAGGACTAGCAAAGTCTAAGTGTGGGGGAATTTGATAGGTGTCTATTTATGTATTACTTTTATATCAATTCGTCCATGTTTCTTTGCTATATCCTTGGTATTTTTATGTTTTTGTGTGGTTTTGATGTTTGTAGGAGTTTTGGAGCAACTTGCACAAAAAATGGAGTAAATCCCTTCATTTTCACCTCTGCTAGTCAGTGATCTTCTCGGATTTAATTGTATTGATATACAATGACCCGATGACATATTATATATCGTTGGAAAGCTCTCAAAGTCTATTTTCTAGAGAAATTTACGGTTTATAAATCCATTCAGTGTACCAAAAGTTCTAATCAAAACAGTGTGGGATGTATAGAAATATAATTCCACAAGTCACTGTAGCATGTATAATACGGGGCACTGTAGCAATTCACTGTAGCAGAGTATTTAAACACATTTTAGGGTTTTATTTTAAAAACTTGAAGAGGGGAGAACGTGGTGGAGGCTGCAGCTCTGGAATTCTTTCATCTCTTGGAGTTCTTGAAGGAGAAAGGAAGCTTGGAAGAGGAAGAACTACAATCCAAAGAGAATTACATCAAATTTGCTAAGTTTTTCCCTTCCCTTTCATTTTCTGGAATGTCTCCATGTTGTATTGTATTTACCACGTTCTTAAAACATGTGTAACTGAATCTGAATTGGTTGAGGGTGATTTCAAAGCCCCTGATATGGTTTTTGTAAGTTGATTGTGTAAGGAATTGTTATCCAATTCTCTAATGAAGTTGCTTGTATTCTCCCATATTTAATGCTTATGATTGCTTGCTGATTGTATTTGAGTGGCCAACTGAATATAATCTGGTTGTGATTTATTGTTAGACTAGAAATCTTGATCCGTAATTGTCTTGAATTTCTAATCATTAGTAGCAAAATTGTGATCAGAGATTGCAATTGGAGAATACAACCTAAGTTAAATAAACCGAGCTTGTGTGTTTATTGCTTAGATCAACCTATCTTTCTTATCGTAATGCATCCATTGAATTAAAATTAGAGAGCTTGTTCTAGGTTGTTTAATGGATAGAGATTAAATAAAGAGCCTGTTTTGTTTAACAACAAAGTAAGGAAAGATTGGGATAACAGAGCTTATTATTATCTACGGTTGATAATTTCAATGGTGTAATTGGATGACAATTCTACAATTAATTCACAAATTCATATCTTGTGGTAGAGAAGGATCCCTTAACCAGGTTTCTCTCATTGATTTTTCAATCTGTTTAAATTTGTATTGTGTTATTCTTTACTTGCATTAATATTTCATCTAGTTAATTAATCAACAAAACCCCCCTTCATTTAGTTTATTGTTGCTTTCGAATAACAAATTCAATTAGAATCAATCCTCGTGGGAACGATATCTTACTCATCACTTTATTACTTGTGCGACTAGTATACTTGCTAGTTTCGAACGCATCATCTAAGATTTAAATTTTGATATTTTCTTGTTTAATTGGAATTAGATTCTATTTCCTAATAGATTATATTTCCTAGTTAAGTTATGATTGTCGGCACTATAAATAAGTGTCTTCAATTATTTTCATTTCTTAGACTTGGTTGTTATTGGTTTTTTGATCTTTTAGTAAAAAGATTGTCTCCTCCCTCAATTTCATTCTATTTCTCCCTAAATTTCTTCTATCGTTTCTCCCATTTCCTCTGTCTACATCTCCCTCCATTTCTTTTAATTTGAGGAACCCCGTTCCTCATCAATTGGTATCAGAGCGTGGTTTTGATTCCCTCTTATACTATTTATCTTTTAATTTTTATTCAACCCATAAACCCTAAACCTTCCACCACCATTAACTTAGTCTACCCCCAATCTCATCTTCTATCACCCCTAAAAAAAAAAAAAAGTACTGTTCACTCGAGTTACTGTTCACCAGTGGGTACTGTTTACGAGAGATACTGTTCACACGTGGGTACTGTTCACTGAATTTACTGTTCACTACGACCACCTTCATACTCTTCTTGTCGAAATCTATAATGTGTCCTTTATTACAAACTTCGATACTCTCAATGATACAAGCCTCAGAAAATAGGATAAACAATAGGTTAGATGAAATATTAGTAGCTTTGAAAGCCTTACAAGCTTCCGTTCTCACAAAACAAAACTCTAATTTAGAGTTATCTACAAAACATAGGAATCAAGGGATCTTAGGTGCAACTCCTAAGATCCATGAGGATGAGTGTGATGATTCTAGAGGAGATGATGAAGCAAGCAAGATTGATATGGAAGATGGACATGAATCTAGAGGTGATATTGAGATCGAGGGCAAGATGAATTTTAATGATGGTGTGGAGCCTACATGTGAAGAATCTTTTGAAATCATTCAAGAAATTGATTTCATAGGTTGTGATTCATATTTGGGTTCTTCTACTCCTATCATTGTGTCAATGGTGAAGTCTTCTATTGAGTCAACGATGAAGTCTTCCATGGTGATTATTGTTTCTCCACCAATATCGAAGGCCACTAAAGCATCAATAATTTTTCTATCATGCGTGCTTCCAATATTGGATCGTCTTGAAGCGAATATATGGATTGATAACTTTTCAATGATCGTGCAAGGCAAGACATGACGTTTTCTTGTGTATTGGCAACTTCCTCCTTGACAACTCGCTAGGAGTCGAGTTCTTCCAAGTGGAGGAGAATTGATGTAGGATATATTAGGAATAAATTAGGCATTTTAATTTTGATTTTAGGGATTTTGATCAATTAGGGATTTTGACTATTATTAGGGATTTTGACTTCCTAAATTAGGAGTAATCCTAATTTGAGTTATTTTCCTAATTAGTAGTTTACTATTTTATCTAGGATTTAAATTTTGATATTTTCTTGTTTAGTTGGAATTAAATTCTATTTCCTAGTTAAGTTATGATAGTTAGAATTAGATTCTATTTCCTAATAGATTCTATTTCCTAGTTAAGTTATGATTGTCGACACTATAAATAAGTGTCTTCAGTTATTTTTATTTCTTAGACTTGGTTGTTATTGGTTTTTTGATATTTTAGTAAAAAGATTGTCTCCTCCCTCAATTTCATTCTATTTCTCCCTAAATTTCTTCTATTGTTTCTCCCATTTTCTCTGTCTACATCTCCCTCCATTTCTTTTAATTTGAGGAACCCTGTTTCTCATCACAGTAAACCAAGAAGAGAATCAAAAAGCAATGCAGAAGAAACTCAAATTTGAAAAACCTATACCAGTTGTCTCTCCATATACATCTATACTTTATGTGTCCTATTTTAACCCACAACGTAAGAACCAGAGAAAATGAAGTTAGCTATAGACTCCAGTTATGTTCGGATGCCCCTATATATGTTTATACCGGGAACTCCCTATGCCTTTGGATAAATATTTTTGACAATATGACTCCGAAGATTGATGTGTGAAACTGTAACTTAATTGGCAGGAATTGAAGTTCTACCTGAAATAAAAAGCATTGACAAATAAGTATTAGTTCCGGATATGTCTTTCTCATACCACCTGTATGCATAACTAATAATCCATAAGTAATGCTCTTTCTCACCTTTAAAAAAATATTTTCTGCAACATTATTTTTACAATCAAAAGCCAAATCCTGAATTAATAGAAACTACAATTCTATCCTAATTAAAAATCATAAAGGAAAAGGCATTAGTTGCGACATGTTTCTTATAAACCATGTTTGCAAGTTAATACCAAAAACTCAACATAATCATGCCCTTAGTCACTTTTAAGTATTTTCGGAAATATAATTTCCATAATCATAAGACAAATGGTAAAATTGGTATAACCGAGATTCCAAATAATGTAAGAACCACAAATTTAACATGTAGCTTTGGATGTGACTTTCATGCTCAGTTTATATAATTTTGGTAGTGCAATCTATCTAGAGAGGGTGAACCGTGATAACTCACCTTTGAAATCATACTATCTGCAACATAACTTCCTAAATCTAAAGCCAAATGACCAATTGGTAGCAACTTAGATTCAACCTGGAAAAGAATCATAGACAAATAAGCATGATTTTTGAATGTGTTAATTGCACCTCATGATTTAAAGCAGATATGAAAACTATCCATAGGCCAACTTTCTGACCTTTGAAAATATGTTTTCTGCAACATGATTAAAAGTGTTAAAAGCCAAATAGTGACTTGATAGTTGGCATCCAACCTGAAGTAAAAGCCACAGACAAAGTAACATTAATCTAGGAATGATTCTCATGCACTAAATATGTAATATGTAATTTGATGTTGAGAATAGTGCATAAGACATGTTCTTCTCGCCCATGCAAAAGTATTTTCTGTAGCATGATTTCTAAAGTTACTGGGCTGATTCAAAGTCTCAACCTAAGGGAAGAGCCACATATCAAAAAGCATTAATTAAGTATATGTTTCTCATATCAGAAAAGTGCAGCACTAGTCATACACATGTTCTTACCAAGGAACACATATTTTCTGCAACATGATTTCCATGGCACTTTAGTTGCTGTTGCAAATTAAATATGTCAGCTATGCCAGATGAGGATGATGTGAAACTGGCCTTGTACTACGTGCTGGAGCCTTTTTTCATGGGATGCGATCGATGCTGACTTGTCTCCCGTGTGTGGTTGAATTTTGTCAACACATTCGATAATTTTAACAATTATCCATGGGATTCGATGTCTTTTGATAAGACACTTAAAGGAATGAAAAACGCTTTGGATGGGAGGTTAGAAAAGTATAAAAAGCGAGTCCAAGCCATGAGAAAGCACGTAGAAAGATATAACTTAGAAGGATGCCCCTACGCTATTCAAGTACATCCTGAAAAACAGCCTCGACCTAAAGTAAAAATCACATGTCAATAATTATGTGTATATTTCTTAGGTAAGATATGTATAAGTACCAAAAACTGCTAGTCATACTATTCTCACCGAGGAACGTTTATTTTATAGAAGTTATTTCGATTCTGTAATGCAGAAGATTAGTTGGATGATGCGCGAGTTTCATAGGGTAAATATTCCGTTTTAAATATATCTTATTTCCTTAGTGTTGATGAAATGTGTATTGATTTAAATCTTCTGAAAATATTTAGTTCCGCTAATTGATTGTGTTTAGTTTACTGGTTGAAGAATGAAGTGATATATGAGTGTGCTAGAACTTGATCTTAGTTGAATATGTTTTCATTAGTTTGGGAAAGTATTGAAATCTACAAGTTCATTTCTATGCTCTGTTTTTATGTGGGTAGTTTTGATATTATAGTTTTTCTAAGATATTTGCTTGAGTTAATCAAGAGTCATATCCACCAACATTATGCAAGAATACAGGAACTTTGGGTTCTACTCTCGCAAGAATATGAGCCGAAAACATTTTCGTTGTCATAGAAAAGAATTTAGCATGTATTAGGGTTCCTGTGTTGTCTGTCACATGGGAACAAAACTCATTAACTAGCTAATGTTTTAAACCGCTATTTAATCATATATATTGTTGAACAAATTAGAGTACAATACTCTAATTTAGGAGCCAATAAACGAACAAAATAAATTGTTTGTATTATAGCCACACCAAATCTCACTGTAACACTTCTTTTAATTTGAAGAAAAAGAACACCAAAATAAACACTCAAAAGGAAGAACTAATATTTTCTTTAATTCTAGGATTCTTGAATCCTTAGAATTCTTAGATACTTGAATACATAAAACTCAAACAAAGAGGACTATTTATAGTTTACAAGAAGTAACCATAGCCACACAAAATCAAACCAAACCTATACCACACAAATGTAACTTACACCACATAAATAAGTTTTTAGTGCCCACAACACAAGTATAACTCAAACATTGAACACCCACTAACTCACACAACATAAATAAATATTTAACACACATCATAAATTAGACTTGGAGAAAGGAATGGGATGGGGTTGCTTTCTTAACACTCCCCCTCAACACCAGCTCCGTTTCTTTTTACTTCATTAAGTTGACGTCTAAAGTTTTCGAACTTGCCTGAACTCAAACTTTTTGTGAGCAAATCTGTAACTTGATCATCTGTCTTGATTTTCCTCAACTCAATTTATTCTTGCAAAACCTTTTCTCTGATGAAGTGATAGTGCACTTCCATATGCTTAGTTCTAGCATGAAAAATTGGATTCTCTGCCAAACGAATTGCCGACTGATTATCACAATACAATGGAATTGCATAATCAACTATTTGATGTAGATCATTTATTAACTGTATTAACCATGTACTTTCTTGAGCTGCCATTGCTGCTGCTCGGTATTCTGCTTCTGTTTTTGACAAAGATACAGTTGGTTGTCTCTTACTACACCAAGAAATTGCTCCTGATCCAAGAGTAAACACATATCCAGTAGTTGATCTACGAGTGTCTTGATCTCCTGCATAGTCAGCATCACAATAGCCCACTAGCTTGCAATCTTCACCTTTCTTGTACAAAAGACCATAATCAATTGTACCCTTCACATATCTCAATATTCGTCGAACTGCTTCCAAATGAGACTTCTTTGGATTTTGCATGTATCGACTCATTATACCAACTCCATAAGAAATGTCAGGCCGAGTTAAGGTTAAATAGATGAGGCTACCAACCAACTGTCGATACATTTTTCCATCTTCTAAATCTTTTCCCTCATGTGCACACATCTTGGCATTTTGTTCCATTGGAGTCGAGATTGGCTTGCATTCAAGCATCCCAAACTTCTTCAACAAATCTCTGGAATATTTTTGTTGGCAAAGAAATATTCCTTCTTGTGAGCGATCAACCTCAAGACCAAGAAAGTGCTTGAGTTGTCTAAGTTCTTTCATCTAGAAACGGACTGACAGGTTCACCTTAGTTTGGTGAATTTCTATCTCATCATCCCCAGTAATGATTAGATCATCTACATATACCAACACCACAGCTAGCTTTCCTCCATTATTTTTGACAAATAAGCTGGCATCTGCAGGTGCTACTGAATAGCTACCTTTGGTAAGAAACTCAGCAATCTTACCATACCACGCCCTTGGTGCTTGTTTCAATCCATAAAGTGCTTTTCGCAGCTTACACACATACTTAGGATGATCTTGGTTTTGAAAACCCATTGGCTGAATCATATAAATCTCCCGATCTAACTCCCCATGCAAAAAGGCATTTTTCACATCCATTTGCCATAAGTTCCAATCTTTGTTGGCTGCAAGTGCTAGCAGGACTCGTATAGTTGTAAGTTTTGCCACTGGACTAAACGTTTCATCATAATCTAGCCCATATTGTTGAGAGAACCCTCGTGCAACCAATCTGGCCTTGTACCTTTCAATTGATCCATCTGGACGATGCTTTATCTTGTAAACCCATTTACAAGATATAGGTTTGACATCTCTTGGCTTTGGCACTATATCCCATGTCTGATTTTGCTCTAGTGCTATGACTTCTTCTTTCATAGCTTGAATCCACTCAAATCTCTGAGATGCTTCTTCAAAAGTCTCAGGCTCTTTTGCAATAATTTCTTCAGCTATGGCTGCATTGGCATATTTGGGATTTGGCTTTCGTAATCTTGTTGACCTTCTAGGTTGTGATTGTGGAATTGATACTTCTACTTCACCAGGTCTATTATCATGTCCATACATACCAGTTTGCCAAGGATTCTGAGCTACATCTTGATCGTCATCATTATTATCTTATGGATCTTCATCTTTATCTGAACTTGTTTGAATTTGGACAATATGCTCCATCATCTTCTGTTGTAACTTGTCTTCAAATTCTTTTGAATCTGATAACACCTCCTTTTCTGAGGACCACCAAGAAGATGTTTCATCGAATACTACATCTCGTGATGTATAACACCTTCCACTTGTAGGATCACAACATTTCCACCCTTTTCTTTGGCTATCGTATCCCACAAAGATACATCTAATTGCTTTCTTATCAAACTTGCTACGTAAATGATCAGGAACAAATACATAGCATACACATCCAAATACTCGAAAGTAGCTAACCGTAGGTTTCATGTCCCACAATTTTTCAAAGGGTGATATAGATCCTAACCTTGGTTGAGGAAGCTCATTGATCACATGAGCAGAGGTTCTCATAGCTTCAGCCCAAAATCTTCCTGGTACATTCTTTACATGTAACATACTTCGATAAGTTTCTGCAAGACGTCGATTCTTTCTTTCAGCTACACCATTTTGTTGCAGTGTATTGGCACATGTATACTGATAATGTATTTGACATTTTCGAAGGCATTGAGAAAACTCGTCTGAACTATATTCACCTTCATTATCTGTACGCAAGCAACGAATCTTCTTTCCCACTTCTCCTTCAACTATCTCTTTGAATTCTTTAAACTTTGAGAATGTGTCAGATTTTTCTTTCATAAAGAAAACCCACACATATCTGGAGAAATCATCAATGAACGTCACCATATACCGCATTCCACTAATTGATGATTGCTTAACGGGCCCAAACACATCAAAGTGAACTAACTCTAATGGTTCCTTTGCTTTAAACTTCGATTCCTCGTATGGCAATTGATGTGTTTTACCACACTGACATCCCGCACAGATCGTGTCTATTCTCACATCAAGTTTAGGAAGTCCCTTAAGCATCGACTTCTTCACCATCACATTTAGCTTAGAATAGCTAACGTGACCCAATCACATGTGCCATAAATCTGCCGTCTCATTTTTCCTTGTCTTGTCTACATATGCAGACTCTGCTGACATCACATACAGTGACTCTAGTCGCCATCCTTCCATTGTTGGCTTTTGTGATATGTCAAGGTCCTTGTACACCTTTACATCTCGCGGACCGAACAAGACATAGTGACCTGATGATGTTAATTGTGCCACTGAAAGCAAATTTTTCTTCATGCCAGGAACATGATAAACATCTTCGAGCATTACTTGACCAGAACTATATCGGGGCACGACTATCGTCTTACCAATGTGAGTGATCGGTAATCTTGAATTATCAGCTGTTACCACCACTCGATTTCCCTTGTATTCTATCAGGTTCTGTAATTTATGTTTATCACCTGTCATATGATTTGAGCAATCAGAATCAACGATCCAATCATTTCCATAATTGATCTATTCATTTGTAACTGTCAAAGCTAATTCTTCTTCCTCCACTACAAAGGACGCTTCAGCATCCCAACTATCTTCGTTGTTTTTCTTAGATTTGGAGCTAGCGGCATTACTCTCTACATGCTTTTTCTTGGACCAACAATCTTTCGCCATGTGACCCATCTTTCCACAGTTGTAACACTTGCCATCGAACTTTCTAGTGTTACCGTGATTCTTCGAAGCTCCCTCTATATGAGAGCCTCCATCTCCTTGATGACTTTTTGTCTTGTCACCAATAGATCTGCCTTTGGCTTGCTGCTTGAAGTTACCTTTGTTTTTGTTGGTGTAGAGTGCTTCCTCCTCTCCTTTCAAAGAAACTCCTCCCATTTGCTTAGCCATAGCTTCTTGACTGGTAAGCAAATTTTCAAATTCAACAAGTGATGGTTGTGTCGACCATCCCTGTACTGCAGTAACAAAACCTCAATATTCGGGTCTTAAACCATGGATAATTATTCGTTTTATCCTAGCTTCCCCAATAGCAGCTGTGGAATCTAACTCTGAAATTTCGCGGCATATCGACTTCACCTTGTGAAAGTACTGGGTAATTGTCATGTCATGTTGCTTCATTGATAACAACTCATTTTCAAGAAGTTGTAATCTTGTATCATTCCTTTTTGAAAAAAGTGTAGCAAAAGTGTCTCATACTTCTTTTGGTGTCTTAGCATCTCGAATATGCTCCAACATTTCTTCTCAACTATGGTCTTTAAAGCAAACATTGCTTTGCCTGCTTTAATCTTCCATTTTCGCAAAATGCTATTTGTATCTTCTACTGTCGGTTGTGTAACTTCACTACCACCGACCACTTCCCAAAGGTCTTAACCTTGTAGGTAGGACTCTAAACACGTTGCCCAAGTGTTGTAGTTTTGGTTATTTTTGAGCTTTTTAATTCCTCCAACTACTTGAAGGTCACCCATCGTGCCGGCAATACTTCAAATTTACCGAACGAGCTCTCTTTTAAACTTGCAAAGTAAACTTTTCACGACTCAAGATAATTGCACTGAAAACAGTTCACGTATCCGTATACGTACTCTACTGTTGGATAACAACCCAGATGATAGTAAATGCCTATACGATTTAATATACACCAGGAAAGCTTCTAGGAAAAACTGGAGGAGTCACAAACGGTCCTACTTAAAAACCAGTTTTCTTAGACTTTTATAGTCCTTTTGACAAAGCTTTCCTAGACATGTATACAATCATATAAGTAACCACTCACTAACCCAAGCTAGGTTCCTCCAACAATACTGTGTACGCTTTAACACCAAAGCTCTGATACCAAATGTTGAACAAATTAGAGTACAATACTCTAATTTAGGAGCCAATGAACAAACAAAATAAATTGTTTGTATTATAGCCACACCAAATCTCACTACAACACTTCTTTTAATTTGAAGAAGAAGAACACCAAAATAAACACTCAAAAGAAAGAACTAATATTTTCTTTGATTCTAGGATTCTTGAATCCTTAGAATTCTTAGATATTTAAATACATAAAACTCAAATAAAGAGGACTATTTATAGTTTACAAGAAGTAACCATAGCTACACAAAATCAAACCAAACCTACACCACATAAATGTAACTTACACCACATAAATAAGCTTTTAGTGCCCACTACACAAGTATAACTCAAACATTGAACACCCACTAACTCACACAACATAAATAAATATTTAACACACATCATAAATTAGACTTGAAGAAATGAATGAGATGGGATTGCTTTCTTAACATATATATATATATATATATATATAAAAGTCAGCATTTGACAACCTGATTGAAAAAATCATAGCTACGGAAAGAATACTATTCTATGTACAAAAAAATTAAAATATTTTCTTTTTACTTTTTCATTTGTGTTTGAATTACCATGCCAACAAATTTCTTGAAGACCAGTTCCAACACAACACAAAACACGATTTACTTAAGAGAGTAATAGCATTTTCACACTCGCAAGACGAGACAGATATTTATAGAATTTAAACTTACTTACTTGGTAAATCGAAGGCTTCAAAATTGTAGAAATTAATTTCACAGATATATTGGACAGAGAAATCAGGGTCAATCAGAAGAGCTTGAATCCAATCGAAATTTCACAAAATTACCCATTTCCGATTCAGAAGGGTAGATTGACAAATCTCAGAAGAGGGAGCCAGCTTTGCTGTCGTGGGGCTCGACGGGAGAGAATAAGAATTTGCTATGCAAAGTAACCATGTCATAGCCTATCTGTATACGTTCCATCAAAGCCTTTTTTTTTTGTTTTTTCGGACACTGTGATTGGTTCAGATGTTAGATTTCAGAACTCACAACTCTTAATGCGTTAATCCTTCACTTTTAAAGGACGGATAAAATACAATAATAATAGTAATAATAATAGATATAATAGATTTTTATTTTTTTAAAATAAATAATCAAAAAATGGAAGGAGATCTCTTTCTTTTCTTGCTTGATTTATTTATTTTTTTTATGGTAACTAAATTATGAACTTATATTAAAATTGTAAATTATTTGTACAAATATAAACGGCGAAAGAGGAAGTAACGGAAAAGTAAGAAAAGTAAATTGATGCTTCGTAGCTACGTTGCGTTGTTTCTGACCCCAACACCACTTTCCAGCATCTACCCCCACAAACTTTTCACTTTTGCTGTCTAACTTTATTGACGAGTTGTTTGAACTTAAAAGAGGAAACTGTAATGCCCTTCCTCCTGAAGTTGCTTCTTGTTTGTCGTCTTCTATTGCTCTCATTTTCAAATGCCTTTTACTATTTTTATTATTATCCTTAAGAATATGGATCAATTTCAAGTTTTTTTGGGAAAAACTGTTTTGGGCCCCCGTCTTTTAGCCTTAAGGACTGTTGGCTTTGGGCCTTGGCTCATTTAACGGTCACTGAGTTTAACCCAAATCTGGTACAAACAATATTATTCTCCTGCGATTTCAAGATTGAATGTTTTAGTTTTTACATACAACATAATACTTCCCTTGGTAAGATGCATTTACGTATAGGTGAATCAACGAGTACATATAACACAAAACCGGTTACAGACTCTTACAAGAGCAACTTTTATGAGTATTGTAATATCTATTTTTATTTCTTTTGAACAATAGAAGTAAAATATGATTTGGCTATTTTTGTTACATAAAACAAGCACTTGTCGTCTAGGACATGAAGGAAAATTTCTTGAAATCGAAATCTTTGATTCAATCAATAAGGATTGTTGATGACTTTATAAAACGTTAAGAAGGTATTTGATCTATTTATTTTTTTTTGGTTGGTTTTGCAAGTGATATTTAAGCCAACCTCGTGGATAGTTACTGATATTATTTTGATTTTAATTTACATTGAATTTTGCTGGCTCATTTGTTGAGAAGAAGTTTTTTCTCTTCCAAAACAAGCATTCTCCATTAGAGAAGCTCCAAGTTTCTAGAGCTTGGCCATACTGGTACATATAGACATGAAATCAAATGACCAGCAAGTTTTCAAGTGTTTTCAAGTGTTTTCAAACGAGGTTCATGATGATGTAACCATTACTCTCAAAGTTTATAGAACTTGCAATGCAGTAAAACATGAGTAAAGCATAATAGTGTCATTAACAATGACATTCCCCCTACATAAATTTAACTATGGTTTACACATTCTATTGGAGAAATGTCCTAATACAATAGCTCGTTTGATATCACATCGATGATTTCATCGTATAAGCCAGCAAGAAGAGTCTGTCCAGTTTCTTCATGAGGATTTTCATCCTGAAAATCCCGTTGTGAAGTCACAACATCTTCATGCTCACCATCAAATCGAGAGCTCCACACAGTAGAGTCTTTACTAAAACTGTTGGAGTATGAGGAGGAAGGAGATCCCTGTTCTGAATTGATTGGCATATGTGGTGCAGAGAAAGGGCTGTGATTCAGTGCATTATAGGCATCAAATGCACCAAATTCTGCAGGTGGTGAAGATTCTACCTGAAGTAAGAAACACAAACGAAAAAGTATTAGTTCTAGATATCTTCTCCGGAGATACATGCATCAGTTGAAAAGGAAAAGTACCGTAAGTCATATACTTCCTTACCGTTGAACAATTATTGTCAGCAGCCTGATTTCCTGTGCCAGAAACCAAATATTGATTCCATGGTAGTTGACGATCTACCTGGAACCAAGAATCATAGGCAAACAATCGTTAGATATGAATCAAGTTTATAATGCAGCCATATGCTCAGGTATTTTTTTTGGTAACATGATTTCATGAATCAGAGATCAAATTGTTGCTATGTTTTTCACATACCATTGGTTGATGCTGACAACTACCATCAGGCATACTCTTCACCAAAACCGTACAGAAAGTATTTTCTGCAACATGATTTCTTGAATCAAGATTCATATCGAGACTTAATGGTAGTTGAGGTGCTACCTGAAGAATGAATCATGGACAAACAAGCATTATTCATGCACCATTGAATCATGGACAAACAAGCATTATTCATGCACCATACATATAAGTTGGTATGAAAAACCGCCATAGGCATATTCTTTCTCACCAGGGTATTGTCCACGACATGATTTCTGTAATCAAAAGCCATATTGTCACTCGATGGTAGCTGAGGTTCTACCTGAAGTAAGGACAAACAAACATTAATTTTGTATATGTTTCACTTGTGACATGTGCATAAGTTGGTACTAAAAACTACTACAAGCCATACTCTTCCTTACCCTCGGAAAGTTATTTTCATCAACATGATTTCCTAACCGAGAATCCAAACTATAAGGTGATTCCGACTGAGCTTCCACCTGCAGTAAGTTATCATTAACAAACAAGCATTAAGGAGGAAAATGTTTTCATGTACCATAAGTTGGTCTGCTAAGTTGGTCTTTCTCACCATTAAAGAAGTGCTTTCTGCAATATGATTTCCTGAAGGAAAAATCACATTGTGACTGGACAATGGCTGGCCAGGTTCCATCTAAAGTAAGAATCATAGACATACAAAATTTAGTTGAAAATATGCTTTTTCATGCACCATATGTACAACTTGAAATTAAAAAGTAACATAATCTGCCTTACTGTTGAACCAATATTTTCTGGAACTTGATTCGCTGGATCGAAAGCCAGATTCTGACCCGGTAGTACTTGAGATTTTACCTGAAAGAAGAACAATAGACAAATAAGAATGGGCATAAAAACATTTTTCATGTGCAAACGTATAAGTTGATATTAAAATTACCGTATGCCAGATTCTCACCATTGAAAAAGTATTTTTTGCAACAGGATAACTTGAATCAGAAGCCAAATTTAGTTTTAATGTTTGTCCAGTTTCTACCTGAAAGAGGAACAATAGACAGACAAAAGTTAGTCGTGACAATATTTCATGCACCACATGTATTAGTCGAGACATCATATGAAAACCATAAGGCATACTCTTACTCACCATTGGAAGAATATTTCCGCCGACATGATTTTTAGGATCAGAAATCCAATTTTCACCTGGGATAGGTTGAGATGCTACCTGAAATAAGTACAATGGACAGATAAAATATAGTTGTGAAATATATTTTAGTGCACCATAATTGTAAGTTGATATTGGAAAACTATCCAGAAGGCATGCTCTTCTCACCTCTGAAAAAGTCTCTCCTGTAACATGATTTTCAGTATCAGAAATCAAAGGGTGACTGGGTAGTTCCTGAGATTGTCCCTGAAGCAAGAACCATAAACAAAGAAGAAGTAAGTCAAGACTTTCTCCTTCACACATGTATAACCTGCTTTTAAAAATGCCCATAGACATGCTCTATCTGACCTCGGCAAAAGTGTCTTCTACAAAGTGATTTACAGAATCAGACGCCAAACTGGGACTTAGTTGACCATCACCAGGACTTGAAACATTGGGCTTTTTATTTGGTTGTTTTTCTATGTAACAGAAAACAAAATTCTTCTACAAAAAAAAAAAAGGTAAAAGCAAAATGAGTTCACACTCTAGAATGCTGGATTGTCCATATGTTGCAACAATAGCAAAATTTCAACAGGATTTCCATTATGCTTACAGGAGAAAGCGAAAAAAACCTGCCAATCATTTATCAAAATAACTCATATATGAACATTATTCTGCTAGATGATAAACCAGATAACACAAAAATAAACCTGTAGGCTTTGACTTTGATGCTTTGGGTTCCTTATCAAAACTGGAACATTGAAATCAAGATTCTAGCACTACACTCACCGATCACTTCAATCCTCAATCCGTAACAATCAATCTATTAATAGAAGCTACTTATGCTCCCTTTAATACACCGACAAACAGAGTATAGAAAGTCAAAATTAACAAAAGTATTGCATCCATGGATAATTCATCACTATAGAAAGGGGATAAAAGAGAAGACAAGCCATAACAAGTAATGAAGTTAAAAATAAATGCAAAAGTTCAGCTCAGCAAACCTTAAAACGAGGGCTGTCCTTAACATAGAACTCATGCATAACCCAGTTTGTCTTCGTCTCCTTGGAAGAACTACCAGGCTTACGCTTACGTATATAGAAAACCAAAGTTCTCTTACTACCCACTATCTTGAAGCTTTTATCTTTGATGTCAGAACCGTGACCAGTGCTCTTCCAGTAACCTGCCCCCGCAGCTCGGGCTCTGTGGGGGTTTTTGCTCGAAGCATTCCTGTAATACGGTTCACAGAAAAAGTACCAAACTTGGTCTTCGGACGAAGATTGTGAAAGCCCTGCATCACAAGAAACAAGACAATTAAACTCAGCTGATTGCGCTGTGAAAGTAAAGTAAAAGCTGAAATGAGGATGAACCCACTAACCAGGCAGCTGAAAAGGATCGAACTTGTAGATGTCAACTTCATTAACCCCCTGGATGGAGAAACGAGGATCAAGCCTCTTCTGCGTCAGAAAATTGATGATGTGTACATGAAGAAAATAAAATATGCATCCCACAAGAGTGACCATTTTTTTACTCTCAACACCAGCCAACAGTAACAGGAACAGAAACGAGGAGTGCAAGAGCTAGCTATGCCTCTGATGGGAAGATTTTGCTCAACTATAAACAGAGTTGATGGAGGATTTGATCAATTATTTATAGCTGAAAAAGTGACACTGTTTAGTGAGTGCGTTACAAGTACACTGTATAAACGCGTGAGAATCTTCCAACGACGTTCACTAGACTAGTGTTACTGTATAACAAAATATCCATGTTAACACTGCATTTAATTATATCATTCTATTTCTCGATTTGTTGAAAAGCAATAACAGTATAGGACTTCAAAAAAATTTTTTCTTTTTTCCCCTCATGGTTGGTTAGTATTATAGTAAAATCTAATAAATTCTTTTTTCTTAAAGAGAGAGAGAGAGAGAGGGAGAGAGAGATGGGAGATAAGTGCAATTTGAAGGGTATTTGATAAAATTTTACGAACGAAAAGTTGATGCTTTAGTTTAGTATTAATAAAAGTATGTAAATTATGCGAAGCTTGGACCTCACGTCCTCATACGAAAACCCCACCATCTCGCTTTTGTCAACTTCTGAGCCTCTAATAATTCTAACTTCTAATCTTCTAAGTAGCGACTAGCAAGCACTGAAGTCTTGATTGACTGGTGATGTTTTGTTTTGTTTTGCTGTTACTTGGCGTAGCTCTAGAATCTTCTCTCCCCCTTGGTCTGGCTCCAGAATCTTCTTCTCTTATCGACTATAATCAACTGCTGTTACCTGGTGCAGCTCTAGAATCTTCTCTCCCACTTGGTCTGGCTCGGGAATCTTTTCTCTTATTGACCATGATCAGATCAGCTGGGTTATCCTCGTGCTTACACTTGTTTTACAAACTGCTGGCTACCTTGGATATTTCGAGGAGTATTGGTGACACTCTTTTCCTTGCATTCTACCTCTTATGTACATATGTCCATCAAAATCAATATTCTCTTTCTCTCTGGCTAAATGACAAGAAAATCATGAGTTCAATTATTGATAATTAATATTTTAGTAATGTTAAATTTATAATTAAATTTTATAATTAATTTATTATAATTTAAGTTGTTAAAATTTTATTAAAAAAGTAAAAAATAAAAATAAAAAAACTTATACTAAATGATATAGTAATTATATTCCTAATTGATAAAAAATTTATTGAAAAACAAAAAATAAAAACGGATAACATAATTTATAATGGATTACGTGATAATTATATTTTTAATAGAATTTTATCGATTTAAATTAAAAAATTAATTATAAATAAATTATAAATATAATATTTTTCTTAAAATTTAGAAATACGTGTAAAATCAAGGAGCTAAAGAGTGACGAAGAGAGCTTGCTAACACTCCTTAAGTTTTATTAAATCAAAATAATGGGAGGTACACCATGAGTTCAAATACCAATTATTAAAATTTAGTAGGGACACATGTCAACACATAAAGCTACAGACTGAAAAAGAGTATTGTTAACAATTCTCTTGAACCTTATCATTGTCCACAGTGAAAAGGAGTGTTGTTAGCATTTCTCTTGGCCTTTTATCATCAGTCCCCTTATCTCAGGGGTTGTTTCCCTTTACTATGAGAATCTTGTTCCTTGTTTCTACTCATCCCCTTGTTTCACAAGTTGTTTTCCTTTGCTAAGCGCGTTGCTCCTATGAGAATCTTTCTTCCTCATTTCCACTCATCTTCGCGTCATAGGACTGATGGGATTGGTAACTGATAAATGATAATGGCCAATGACGTGAATGATATTTGATAATGCTTTTACAGGACCACAAAGAATCTCACTAGTATAAAATTTGTAAACCATTCAGATAAAAACTTATTGAATATTTGTATACAACTTATATAATTATCTGTATAAAAGTTCAATTCATATAAATGTTGTATATAGTATACACAACACAACGTAATATGAGAATTGTCTCACTAATATAAAGCAACATAATATAATATACACATTTATACGAGTCCGTACACCTAATATGTATGGCCCATTTTAATGGAGGCAAAATTATCCATCCTTAAGGGTCTCTTGACATTTTTAAAAGGAAAAGTTCTCGCAATATTCACCACTTTATAAGCTTCTTATCCATTTCGAATTTTCAATAACGTTTCATCTACTTTCTCCACAACTTATCCACAAATCAAGGTTGCCCAGAGGCACAAGCTAGAGATTGAACGACAATCACCTCTAGCATATTAGAAGCAAAATTGGAACATCAGATTGTGTAACTCCAAGGATGAAAATTTCACAAGGCAAATGATCACTTGTTATTTCTATCTTCTTCCCATTTTAGAATTACAAAACAAAAACTTTCTAAATAACAAGCCTATAAACTCGCGTGAACCCAGTACCAGAACCAGAATAACTCCAAACAAAAGAATGACGAGAACAATGGTTTCTTTTGTCTCTTCCTCGACTAAATACCACTCAAATTTGCAAGACACATCTACAAAAACACAACAGGAAATAAGAAAATTTTCCAGTGGAATGTAAGTTATGGCAATCACAAAAAATAGTCAGGGGTCCTGCGTGTGGTGTCAGGTTCAATCTGTCGGGGTGCTGGATCAAATTGAAGAAAATTCTGCTCCATATTCTCCCCAATTTCAAGTATCGCCGCCATATTTCCACACCGGTAGCAGTAATTTGGTGCACTAAATACTGTCACCACATTCTTCTCCTGCATTGAATTGTTATTAACAAAAAAGTTTTAAAAAAAAAAAATCAGTCTGGAAACAAAAATTAAAAAAATTCTGAACTCATTCTACTTCCCTTATGATTCTCATACCTGACACCAATTGTATCCCTCCATAACAAGCTGGTGAGCTCTAGAAATAAGAGTGAGCCCATTAGTATGGTTGAACTGTGCCGCAATATCCTGTCCAAAGGTGTATCCAGCCCCTCGAGGAGATATGCCCCATCCACATCGGTCATCCGGATCAGACCATAAGAGATCACACATTGGGCCCTCATGAGGAACCTACTCCCAGTTGTAAAAATTTAAGAAACAGTAAGGATATGATGATAATGCAAAATAAATTTTTATTTGTGCAATTCTATTGAAGGCTCTTATGATACTTTAGGATGGTAAAGTATTTCACGACATAATGATGGTAGGAACTACGAAGTGAATTCATTTTTTATCCAAGATTTGGACATGCATAAATCAAATATGAGAATAAGATGGTGCTAGGATAAATATGAAGTATGCAACAAAGCTTTGATCACTACTGTAGGTCTACCTCCTGTATACGATCCAGGGCACGAATATTATCTAATGTATCCAAAGACGGGGAGAGTCCACCATGCAAACAGAAAATCTACAAGGTCATTATAAATACTTGTCAGCAACAATACAAGGAAATAAAACGAGAGAGACTGCACCAAAATATTCAAACCTGACTCTCGATTAGAGCTGTCAGCGGCAAATAATCAAAAAGGTCCGTGAAATGCTTCCAGACATTAGCATTTCCATATTTTCTCAAGCACTCATCATAAAATCCATACCTGAAAAGAGAAACTACAAAATTATTCCGATATAAACCAGACCAAATTCACAAAATTGCTGAACCCAGAATACCAAACTAACAGCGGATTGTTATTCTCACAATAATAAACTTCTTCTTGCACGTATCTGCCTCTATCTCCTAATTGAAACTCACAGCAATTTGATTTGGATTTATTAACAAAATAGGGGAACAACAACTTGACCAAATACTTAAGATAGCTCTGTCTTACATGATTTTTTTTAATAAAAAAAGTAAATAAATAAATAAATCCACCATCTCATATCAACAAAATATTTGCATGACAAACTGTGAATAGTAACTGATAGAATTTAGGAATAGCTTTAGGAGCTAATCACAGTTGTCACAGTTATGAATTACAATACTAGGTGAGGACCCCCCATAGGCCCACATCCGATGTTCAAAACATGTATGATACTACCCAGTTAAAACCGGCGAAATCACACAACTCTCCATGGAAACTTGAGCTACTTCAATAATTCAGCATATAGCTATCCTAATTATTACCCAGAAAAATAAATCTGAAAACTTTAATTATTTGCTAATCTCCACCATCAAATAAATTTTGTTGATTAACAATGAAACTATAACGTCCCTTTCCAATGGGTAAAACTCCAAATAAGCATTCTTACACTTGAGTTATCTGACGACTCTCATGATTTCCTCTTAGAATTGTTATTCTATCTCTATAACGAACTTTCAGAGCAACTAAAAGGGTGACAGTCTCAACTGAGTAGTATCCTCGATCTGCATAATAAGAAAACATTATAAATAATCACCATCATCTGATAACAGAGATCCATGAATATAAGGCTTGTCACAATAGACATACATTATAATTTCAACAAAAATAAATAAATCAATAATTGGAAAAGAAATGTTGGGTACAATGTGTAAGATTACTATATATTGAAGCACAATCCTCATAACGTATATTAGAAGATTCTGTGTTTTGTCCACCTAGATTTTTGTTTAGATGCTATTGCATTGCTACAGTAACAACAAATACATATCCTCCAACTTGAAATCATTTTTTCATACAACAATATCAACATTAGAATCAACTTTCTTCAGCTTCTGGGCTAATCTATTGAAGCCATCCATAAACCAAGAATTTCCTTCTTTCACTCACAAGTACTTTGATCTTAAGTACGCCATTGTACATTAACTTCTAAACAATAAGCATCCATTGGCACAGCCGAAGCCAGGGTCACCCAGATTCGTCTCAGATGCAAATATAAAATTCGGTAAACCAAAAAGAGGAACAAAAAGCAATGCAGAAGAAAGTCACATTTGAAAAACCTATACCAGTTGTCTCTCCATATACATCTATACTTTCTGTGTTCTATTTTAACCATGTCAATAGAATAATCTTTGGAAATATACAAGAAAAAGCATCTCCACAATCAATTGCAAGCGGTTCAGTCGATGCCAAAACAAGCCATGTACTATTAATAAACTCATTGAAAAAAAAGGGAAGAAGAAGAAAGAAAGAAAGAAAAATCCATCTAATAACCATGTAATCAAACACGCATTTAGCCCTATCATTACCTTAACGAAATCCAAATAGACCCTCCATAACAATATGAGCAAAAATCTTCACACTATAATTCAAAATAAACGAAACCCATTAACTAGAGCCAAAGCAAATTCACAAGTAGCGTCATGTCTAGTAACTGACCCACGTAGTCGCCCATGAAGAGATAATTGGTGTCAGGAGCGTTGCCCCCAATGCGAAAAAGCTCAACGAGATCGTGGAACTGGCCGTGAATGTCGCCGCACACGGTGACCGGACACTTGACAGGCTGGACGTTCCATTCCTCCACCAGCACCGCTCTCGCTTGCTCGCACAAGGTCTTGACCTCGGATTCTGACAAGGGCTTGCACTGCATCAGGTGCTCGATCTGACGGTCCAGATCGGCGTGCGACGGCATCGTTTTAAGATTTGGGGAAAGGTTCTTTTGGATAGTCTGGTGATCGGACTGTGGAGCGTGAGAGCGGAGAAGGGAGGGTGGAGATTCAGGTCATGGTGGATTTAGGGTTAGGGTTTGGAGAGGGAGGGAGCGAGAAAAAGAGGGGTGAATTTGGCCCTTGGAGCTCAGTTGTATTGTATTGGTCGTTTGTTGCAGTTACCCTCACAATATTTTTGTATCAGAATGAAGCATTTCAAATGATAGTCCCTCTACTTTTCTATATTTTTAGTTTTACCGATATAATTATTTATTTCAATTTTGTACGTTTTGAAAATGTTCTTTTACAAGGGTCTCCAAACTACGAGTGCTTCAACGGATCACGTTCAACCCTTATTCATACCAGGTTTTTTTTTTTTTTTTTTAATTTTACGAATAAGAGAATAAAAGTTAGAACTCTCACAAGACGTTTAATATCAATCATGACAAAACCCTGATCATTAATATGTTTATATGAAATGTAATTATCTAAAAAAAACTAATTTTAACACATTTAAATCATTTAGGTGTATAATCAAAGTTGAGAAGTTTAGATATGAAATGATTAATCAATTAATTTGTATATTTGTTTGAATCGGTCTTTTATGATCATCTCTTTATTGTTGTATTTATTCTATATTTGGTGGACCGTTATAAATCATTTTCTATATGGATTATTTATTGGTTAATGTCAAATATTACGGAGCATGTTTTAGACTTAATAGGTTGTGATCACCATTTGATAATGAGTCGTTTTGACTGTGCTCAAATATGAAATGGTATAATTAGGGTCAAGTATAATTAAGTATAAGTTATTATGAACTCGTTATGGGAAAGTCATTTTTGTAAATTAACATCAGGTGGGAATCGCTGCCCCATCTATATATGTGTGTGTGTGTAAGGCAGCCTCATTTCCGTTTCACTTTTGGACATTCAAAAGAGCAGGGATAGTAACCCACCTCTGATCTATTTCAAGCAAGCTTCCGACACCTCTAAAGCAAATAAATAACATTAACATTCCACATAGTAGGTTCATCATCTTTAGGTCAGTATTTAAACTGTTTGCTTTACACATTAAACTCGATATGAGCTTATTATTGAGAATGGACTGTTTTTGGAAACCAACATCTATCTCATTAGTCATTCCTTACGATTGATATTTAAATCTATAAAGAATTGTAGGAGAGTGAAAGAGATAATATGCATGACGTAACACAATAAAATGAAGTCAAAATCATCTCCTAATATGGATTTAGGAGGGCAACTTACGAATGTCTTGTTATTCTTACTACATCTTAGGGTGAAGAAATAATACACATAGTGTAGCATAAGAGAATGAAGCCCTATGAATGTGCACGGGTAAAAGGATTGTAATACAAAAATTAAAATCTTGTCTTGGTGGAGATTTAACGATGTTAATGCATATGTATAATGTCTTGTTACTTTTATCCTATTAAAGCTCACATTAAAAGCTGCTGTTTTGGAAAGGAAATAACTCACAATCGATGCAATAAATCGAAATCTATAGGGCAAGAACCCAATGATACCAACATTTCCATGAAGTATTGAGGAGGTGTTTAGTTTTATCCTGTTTGTTTTCTTTTGCAGGGGTGGAATTAGAAAAACCGAAAGGCCTTGGGGGTGTGAACGATAAAAGAATAGAAGTATGGTAATGTGGACAAGTGGGCTAAGACAAGAGGTGAAGGTGGTGGCGCTGATGATCCAACTCCAAGCGTGCTCATACAGCAACATCACAGCAGCATCAATAAGCAGCTACAATCTGAATCACCATCTTGGGAACTTATTACAACCCATCTCAGTCTCACCACGCTCTTTCGTTTCCAAGATGAACAACAATAACAACAACATTAACACCAACCAAGGAGAACAACCCAATTTGGATTCGATTTTCAAGCAAAAACGAATCCTCCGATCCAAAGTCCGGCAGGCCCTCAAGTCAATGGACCCTTCCCTCAGATCGCATGAAGGTCATTATCAATCTCATCATACTTTTACTATTACTATGTTTATGATTTTGTGTTCAGCTGCTTGGATTGATTGATTCTATGTTTGTATTGTAAATGTATTTTTGTTGCCAGACAATGCAATTCAGAATATTGTTCTGGAAGCTCCTTGGTTCAAGTCTAGTCAGAGATTATGTGCTTATATAAGTTGCAGTGCTTTGAGAGAAGTTGACGCATCCAAATTGTTGTCTCAAATTCTGCAAACTCCAGCTAACGGTGTGTTGTCCTGTTTTGAAATGTGATGGTTGAAAATTTGATTTTTTTAAGTGATGGAGGCGACCCTTGTCAATTTATATGATTTGAGCTCAAAATTTCATATTGATCACCTTATTTGATCACGTTTGCTTCTTGTTAGCAATTTTTACAGTTGTTATTAAGTGTCTTACCTACTGAGTACTTCTTTACAGCAATATGTGTGTGTATATATATATATATATATATAGGTTTCAGTTCTGGAAATATTTATGTTATAATTGGGAGTGTGTTTAGATGGTGATATGAAGATTGTGAAGAAGCTTTATGTTCCACGTGTGGAAGACAAGAACAGTAACATGAGAATGTTTCGCATCTCAAGTGTTGATGATCTAACTGCGAATTCAATGAACATTTTAGAACCAGCTCCAGTGGATTCTGATGGAAATGAACGAGAAGATGGTAAATTGTTGTTCAAATGTTGCTCTTTATTTGTATTATGCATGCACATACAAAAGCAAGGTGGAACAGGAAACTCATAATTCTGCAGCAAGTCTGCCCCCTCATGTCTAGGTCTTCTCTCATGAAAAAAATTTTTTATGCCGAATTGAATTTTGTATTTCACATCTGCAGTTGTAATAGAAATCAATGGGCAAAAACATTTTTGTTTCTTCTCTGTGTTTAACTGGTGTCAATTGAAAGATATCCTTTGTTGCAGTTATGCAGGCAAATGAAGTGGTGGATTTACTTCTATTACCTGGTATTCTTGTCTTTTTCTCAATTTCCTCTTTTAGTATTTGATCATGCAGGGATTCGTAAATGAAACTGCATTCAGTTGTTATCTGGTAATTTTTTCAGGACTTGCATTTGACAGATCTGGGAGACGCATGGGCCGTGGTGGAGGGTAAGATTCATACTTGTCTTGACCTTATTAAAACTATATAATTTTTGCAGAGTTATAATTTGAGTTTTGGGGATTCTCTTAGTCACAGTCATAGGTGTGCATTTAAATGAGCATGTACGCATTTTTTAGCTGCTTGTTAGTATATTTAGACAAGGCCAGTTCTAGCCAGTTCTGTTGGTGTTGGAGATTTTATGGTGCTTTTAATTGTGCATCTCTTTAGCTAATATATGTTAAAAAAATTTTGAAGTTATTATGATACCTTTCTGAAGAAATACCAAGAGCTTGCAAAGGAGAGGAATTGGAAGCAACCGCTCATGGGTATGGATTAATTCCATTTTTTTCCTCATATAATATGAAAAGCAAGTTCTAGGAATCAGATAACCAGATTGTATTGTTTCTCTATTTTGACTTGGTTTTGCAGTTGCACTGTCATACTCAGTGCAGATCATGGATGAAGGAATTATACCAGTCACTCCAAATGATGTGCCAGTGGATGCTCTTGTAACTCCATCCGGTGTAATTCCTATTAGCCAGGCTGCCTCAGACAGGTGCACCAAATGACTCTTATATTGTACTTTAGATGGGTTTCGATACCATTTACCTCTGTTAACCCTTTCTACAACTACAGGATGAAAATTTGACATTGGACTTCTACACAAAACTGTAATGCTCTCTTCAGTCAAATGAAGGCTATGGTATGCCACAGTCGAGATGCCATAGCTGACCGCCCACTGATTATGGATTTTGATATTATGGATCGGGTTTGAGATCTATATATTCCATTGAGTGAAACTAACAATCTTTAGATATTATAATAATGATTGAAAATATGAGGATTGGTGCATGCCAAGTTATTTTGTCCTGCAAATTGTTGTCATTATGCTTGTTCTTCTCAATGACTTCACATGTTCCACACTCTGTACACCAGTTGTATAATAATAATTGCTTCAGGCTACGGATCAGATATCATTTTATATTTCTCTTTTTGTCAGCATTCAGTTGTATTTCTGGGATTCCCAAATCGAAGGTTTCCTATCTTTCTTTGGTTCTTGGTAGTTTAGACTGGTTGTCAGCATGCGGCTAGCAAGCCTATTAACTTGTGGCCCTTCGCACCGTCAGACCGACAAAGTGGAAATCCAATTGCTGACGATTAGTGGACTTGGTCATTGAAGAATGCCATGTAGCTGCTGATGATTTCTGGATTTGGCGATTGAAGTATTCTAAGCAGCTGCCGACAATTGCTGGATTTGGTCATTGAAGCACTATATGCAGCTGCCGACGATTGCTGAACTTGGTCATTAAGGTCCTCAAGGAAGCTCCTTCGAGATATTGTGAAACAGATTAACTAACAGTTGTTTTGAAGAAATTGCTGGGGCAGAAAATAGTTATTTCTTTACCTTGTTAAACGCTTATGATAAACTTAATTACATTGGATGTGCTTAAAGTCATTAGAAGCAACTTGGATGTGCTTAAAGTCATTAGAAGCAACCTTATCAAATTTAATGGAGAAATGATATTCATCTTCCTGGTGTAACTGCCCAATTTACTAGCCTCCCCATAAGCTAAAACGTTTGTAAAGTCAAATTTGCAACCTATAACCAGGTCCATTTGCGCGAGTATATTGATATATCATAGATATATATAACGTCTTTTGTGTAAATTGCGGCTAAGTTCCCAAATATTCAACTTTTAAAATTAATTTTTAGTATGAAATCTTTTCCTTTTGAACAATCGAATTGCAGGTGACCATGTCAAACTCTAGAACAAGAAGAACACCCTTCTGGTCGCCATCTTGACCCAAGCACCTTCTGCTAGGCCTACAATTTTAATCAATTCTAGCTCCGTCGATGCAGTTGAGATGTTACTATCAAAGCAATATATCCAGAGTCAGAGGCCAACTAACCTCCACATTTTCCATCTTTAGCAATATTTTACTATATTCAAAGTAACATCATTTCACGCATCTGAACCAGGAGCAGGAATATATAGGCATCCATGATAACCAACCAAAACATCTTGATACTTTTTCTTAATCTATCTCCAATTTCGAGCGTTAGAATTTCAATTCGACGATGATTTCTTCATCAAGCTCGCCCTTACACCTGATATGTTGCCTGCTAGTGCTATTGACTTTCCCTTTACTTTCCCATGCAGCTGATCCTGACCCTCTACAGGACTTCTGTGTGGCAGACTTTAATGCCTCTATGTCTATTAATGGCTTCCCTTGCAAACCTGCCAAGGAAGTAGTTTCGGGTGATTTTTTCTTTAATGGGCTGATCAAGGAGGGAAACACAACAAATGCTTTCGGGGTAGCGGTGACTCAAGGTAACGTTCTTACGTTTGGAGGAGTGAATACTCTCGGAATTTCGATGAATCGAGTGGACTTTGCTCCTGGTGGCATCAACCCGCCTCATTCGCACCCTCGTGCAACTGAGTCAGGTGTTGTCATTGAAGGAAAGCTCCTTGTAGGATTCATAACAACCGACAACGTGTATCACTCTAAGGTTCTAACTGCTGGCGAGATGTTTGTGATTCCTAGAGGATTAGTTCACTTCCAACTAAACGTAGGAGAAGGTAAGGCTCTTGCCTTCACTGCTTTCAACAGTCACTTGCCCGGCGCTGTGATTGTTTCCACGAATCTGTTCGGTTCAAAACCTTCAATTTCTAACGATGTCTTGACCAAGGCCTTCCAGGTAGACAACGACGTTGTCAATACCATAAAATCCAAATTTGGTTCAGCTTGATTTGCTGTATCTGAAGCTGTGGATCAAATTCTTGATTATTTATTGGTCTATAAAATTAATAATAAGGTGATAATAAATAAAGTAATAATTGTAGTTGCAATTGCAACAGCCATTTCACTTTTCTTTGATTCATGTTGGTTGTGGTTAAAAAAATAAAATAAACTTTATTCTGTATATGAATTTTATATGATAACTTTCAACGTAGAGAGTGTTAAATGGCCGGTGACTCAATTTTAATTGCCGTAAGCTTGTTAGTGAAGCTTGAGTCTCACATCTGCCCAATGTGAGGAAGAAATTTCAAGAAGAATATCCTGAAATAATTAAGCAATCTCAATGAAAGAAACCTCTTCATGAGGGTGCAAGTACATATTTTCTTCGAGAAACACGATCCTTATCACACTTTCGTTAAATGAATTCACTCTAGACAATTATGTTTAGAAACTAATCAATAGTACATGGTATCCAGTCAGATGATACATAGGAAGATTTGATCCATTCTTATAAATGATATGATCATACAAATTTTTTTAATGGTCTTACATGTAGGACACACATTCTGCACTAATTGTAGAAACCAATAGCAAATTTCCCACTTGAAGGACATGACAAACAGAAGAAGTTAACTTGCTGCTCAATCCGTCAATGCTGATAGGGTCTTCTAAAATTATGTTGCTCTTTCAAAACTTCCGCCAACCTGCATATGCAGCCATTCGGATTGTGATTCTTGAGCATACTCCCTTGCTGCTTGTGAGCCAAATAACATCCCAGTAGCATCAAATGGCCGTGCACCGAGCTAAAACACCAAAAACCAGTTAGCGTTTCAAATGAACTTGTGATCCTGTATACTATATAGAATCTTCCTTGTCATAGGAGATGAGGTGTCCAATGCGATATTGATAATACCATTAAGAATCTACAAATATATTCTCTAGATTAGAATATAATTTATAGAACTGACAAACACCAGTGGGACAAACTGGAAGCATTATTTCAAAGAAGTGCACAGCCTAAACACAAGAACTTTGATTCTAATTAAATAGTGAAGGTTCTGTCGTAAACAGGTAAGCGAAAGAAGGCCCTTATGATAGCGCATCAGTTGAAAAAGATGAGTTGGCAGAATCCATTAAGAACAGTAAAAATAGATGCCTGAGTAAGGAATATGATGTGCCCTTAATATTCTTTTCATGTGCAAACAGTTGAATTGAAAAGAGACTTTAGGATAAGGCACAATTTTGGAACAGAGGCTTAGCGCAGAACAGTATCGAAAACCACATTTCAGGATCTAAGCAACTTATCATTTTTCTCTCACTGAAAAAAAGAGAATGGGTCCTTAGTTTTTGAAGAGGATTATGAAATTGAAGTTTTTGGATTCTTGAATATACTATATGCAAACTAACACATGTTGCTACAATTGAAGAATCATAACAGGTGGAGTTTTCAGTAACTACCAACCTTCATGCAGTTAGTTTAAAGCTACTTCAAATATCCAATAAATTAGGCATAAAAATAACAATTTCCAGATTGTATTTAATCAATATAGAACTTAACTGTGATGTGTCCAATAAAATTAACCTAAGTTCTTGAATAAGTCCAAATATTTAACTTATACTTTTGGTTCAGTTTTATTTACCAGGCAAATTTGGTAGAACAATCACTGAATGAAAATTCAGTTTGGCAGTATTATGACCACATGCTCGGAAAGCTTTTATTTAGTCAACAAGCACTCTTCACACTGATTAAAAATATTTCCACTATTTCAGTCAATAGCTTTTACAATGATGAACCTGTTAACAAATCATTTAGCATCTATGGACTTACATCCTTCGAATGAAATCCTTCAAAGGTAGGGCTCAAGCTCATCCTTGAATTAACGGCTTCTAACTTCATTGATAGGAACTACAAAGGTGAAATCATACAATTAAATTAAGCTTTAGAAGTTTAAAGAAGAAAAATGCCATTAAATGGTGATAAACACACAGGAGAGGAGATTTATACCTCAACCTGCCGTTGCAGTGACTGGATGTAATTAATTATTTCATCAAGGACAAGTGCCTTTCCAATGACCTGATTGTGAGTTAAACAGACCAATTTATCACAGGACAATAACCAAGTCAAATGAAATTGCAAAAGGGACTTAATTCGAATAGATTATGGAGAGCCAACAGTAGATTATTAGACTGATAATATTTCTTCTTACCGCCAACTTAGTTGGAAGTGCAACACACTAAAGGTAACACTATGAAAGCAACTGAACAACCATTAGATACCTTATTGCATCCAGGGACAAGATCCTGAAGAATCTTCATCCTCTCGCTAATTTTTTCTCTCCTAGCCTGCAAAAAAGAGGAGTATGTGAGACGAGTTGCTTCTGAATTGAAAACTATACCGCAATACATCCACGTTTCAAGATAGAATAGCTAAAAAAGAAAAGAAAAAAGGATAAGTTTTTCATATCTATATGCATAAACAGTCTGTTGACCACAGGGCAGCATTGCAAGAAGTTGGAAATTGGAAAGCCGAGAGGATTAAAGTAAATTACTCTCTCTGCTAGACTATGGCTATCAGTAGCTTGGCCTCTTCTAGCTCTCACATGAATATAGTCCTTTGAAGGCTCAGAAGGTTTACTGCTTTGTTCAGCTTGCTTGTTACCGTCTGCGGAACTTCCTTCAGCCTCAGCTTTTGAACCACCATTTTCAGATTTCAATCCCGATACTTTCATACGTTTACCACCTGAGTCGTTCTGTAACAGATAGAAGATAAGCTATCTTAGCCAAAATATAGAATCAAGAAACAACGTTAATACAGATACAACCTCGATCATTATTTTTTAAAAACCAATCAAGTAAATATTATTTTGCCAATATTTATCCAAATTCCCTCACCGTAAATACCAGCCACTTCTAAATTTTGAAAAAAGTAAAAAAGGAACCAAATTTCATGACATCTTTTTAATATATATGGCCAGAATTAACACAGTACTGAGCTTCATTGTAACCAGATGGAGCAAACAAAAAATTTTCATCCCAAAAGAATTGAAGCTTTGAAGCTTCTCTTTCTTTATGTTTTTGTTTCTTTGCCATTCAGACCTGAATTTCAAAAACTCAAAAAGAAATTCTTCTCATATTTAAGACCCAAATAGAATATACTGGATTTGTTGTAACACTCTGCAACCAGACAAATCTAAATCAAGCCTTCAAGCTTTTAATCTTTTCTTTTCCTTTCCTCCCCTTCCTCCTTTCAACCGCAGGAAAATGATGACAGTAGTCTCAAAGCTTAAAATTTTAACCATCTAGGAGCTTAGAGAGAAAAGAATCCGCTAACCAGTTGAGTTGAGATTATAACAACTAATTCACATTTGGATTAAATCGACGTCCAATACAGCACAAAGAAAATTATCACACAATCTTTCATGGATTGAGCCGAAGAATAAGTATGATAATACTTTATTTTTTTTTTTAAAAAAAAAGACAACATCAACATCAAATCTTCAATTTCCAGAAGAAACATAAATCTGAAACTTTAATATCCAAAAATTCCTAAAATTTTCATTTTGGATAACAACTTACCTTGTCAACTGAGCTAAAAATAGCCATTCAAACTTCCTAAAGCTTCAATCTAAATCAAAATAAAAACCACTCTACAAAATTCTCCTCTTTTTCTTCCATTTCCTAACAAATCAAACTGAAAATCAACCCCAGAAAAAAAAAATTGAATGCAAAAACAAAAATTAACTAGACCCACCAAGTCATTGGCACTACTAGTAGTAGAAACTATCTTAGAAGATTCATCTTCAGAGCTCAAATCCCTTCTCTTCCTTCCACAGCCGGCGCCACCACCACCACCACCACCACCACCACCACCGCTCTGCTCAGTCACTGTTGATTCTTCCATGGACCCATCTCTGTGACCCGAACTCTCCCCAAACCCATGAGCCATATTCCCCATTTGCAGGCCCACTTCAGCACCGTTGATTGGGTAGTTCCAAATCTCAGCTAAGCTGTAGGATGATGGGTTGGCCGCAGAGAAAGATGACTCATTTACCAGTGGAGGATCCATTTGAATGACCCGAGCTCATGTGAAAAAAAAAGGAACGACCCGGTGGAGGACTTGGATCCGGAAGTTAAGGGCTGAAGGCTCAAGTGTTGAGTAGAATAGCCGGTAATTGTGTGAGGTTTTTGATGCAAGTGGGCGAGGCTTAGTGAGTTGATTATGGGTTATTCAAGAAGCTGATTAAGAGAGAAACTCAATTATTATTTTTTTTTTTCTTTTTGATGAAGCTGAGAGACAGAGACTGTTGTAAGGCTGAGACTGAGAAGCAGAGTGTGTCGTATAGATGTAATAGGAGTGATCTTTTTGGCCTGGAGGTGAAGAAGCGCACTGTCCAACCCAGCGCATTCTAGCATTTACCCCTTCTTGTCATATAGTTTTCTCTTCCCTTTTATATTAATCTCCCTGTATGTATTACCATGTTAAATTAATTTTTTTTCTAAAACTCTTAATCATAGCTAACTATATTTATAACCATTAAATTAATTTTTTAAGAGAAATTTAGAAAAATGTATCAAGTTTAAGTTTAAGTATGGATATAAAAATATTATTTTATATCTAAAAATTTGAATATTATAATCTTATGTTGAACGTTAAACATTATCGAATATAGTTAAATATATTTATCAGATATTGATGTATCAAATACCATCAAATATCAAATATATTATTAGACTTAAGAAAGAGTTGTAATATGTAAATTTTGTAAGAGAAGACCATTTTTTTAAGACCTCAAAAAATAAGGATATTAAGTTTTTCTTTTTTATATTATAAAAAATTAGGTAAAAATTTTGTATTAAATATGGAAAAAATACGGGGGAAGAGAAAGAAATGAAAAAGGGGTGCGCAGTGCGCACACTGTACTTTGTAAGAATAACAGGTGGCTTTGCTTACGCTTGCTTGCAGACACACGAAGACATGGGAAGGCGCAAAGCAGTGTAATGGAGAGAGTTTTTCTCGGAGGATCTACTGGATGTAAATTTATACCACTTTGTGCTCGTATTAAATCCCGTACTCGCTTTTTGTTCAACCCACGTGTAACTTATGATGTTTATTATTTCGTTTTCTCGTCAACTCGAAGGCTTTGGCGATTACATACTTTTGTATAACCTCGGGGTAATACAGTGATTAGTTTAGGCAAGTCATGGGATCACGCGCCCAAGTTCATTGTCGATGAGGCATATATATATATATATATATTCTTTAAATAATTATTTATATATCAAATATGTTTGTTCCATATTTTAATATTAATAAATATATATGTAGATATAGAAAGGGCAATTTCTTGTATGAGCTTATTATAATTTTTGTCTCATATAGTATTTGCATAAAGAAAGGGATAGTTTAAAACGTATAAAGAGGCACGATAAAATGCTTATTTCAAATTGGCTAAGATTGAGGGCTCAAATATCGCAATATCTTAGGTTTAATGATTAATTGTGGTTTATGCCTTCAATGAATAGCCCAGTTGATCGAGCATTTTGGAACTTGATGTATTCAGCTATCCAGAAGTTTGGGTTATTAAAAAAAAAAAAAGATTAATTGTGGTTTATGTTGATTAAAAAGAAATAACTAAGTTTTTTATGTGATTAAGATGAGGGGAAAAGATGGAGCTTAATTAATGTAGAAAGATATTCAAACTTGAATGAGATGGCAATTCATGTTGCTTCCACCGCATCCCTTTCCATAATCCAATTACAATTAATATGATGTGGGTAAATTTAGAAGTTGAACCAAATTTATATTGATTGCCTTGCCTGGCATCTCTTGGCACAATCACTTCCTCTGGTGTGTGTGTTTCACTTTTTTAGTGGGACATGAGTTATTGATAATGACAATCTAGAAATTTTCAGCTGAGCTATGAAAATGTTGTTTACATCCTGAAGTTGAATTCAGTAGTTTGTTTATTGAGCTTTAAAGAGTGTTTTTTTTTTTTTAAATCCTAATACAACATTTATTATATGAAAAGCAGTTTTAATACAAAACATTTAAAATGCATTCAATTACATATCTTTATTGGAGAAGATAATATCTCTCAAATCTTCATCACATTAATCACTTTGGGTTCAAGTATTTGGGTCCACAATGAAGTTCTCTCTCATTTCTTTTGAGAGAGAGATGCGTCAAAGAACTGTAACGATGGAGTGCGGAGGGAAGCAAATTGTTGGCAGTGACAAATAATATAAGTCCTCGTTTTGTCAATCTCCGAATTTTATTGCACATTTGAGCCTAAGGAGATAGAAAACAAGCTTTGAGCTTAAGCAAAAGCCACCGTCACATTCACTGGCCTAACCTTATTTATTTATTTTTTTTTCCAATCTTTTCTCTTGGTTGTCACAACACAACTCACAAGAATAATAAATAAACCCAATAGAATTGTGCCACTCATTGCGCCTAACTTGCTTAGGGAAAATGCGTATGCTTAAACAAGCAAATACAATTAACCACTAGAAAGATTCTTCTGTGCATGCCCAAGATGGTTCATTTCAACTTCAATCTTTGCCAATCCAAGCCAACTCATTTAAACTCCTTTCTTAATTGGGTTTTAAACACGTGGTTCTAAAATTCATATCTGGTATCGAGATGTGAAATTTTCCTTCTCATTTGTCACATCTTGGCTACTCCATTTACCAATTTGCACATGCTAATTCATCAAACAGAACACTTTAAAGTGACGTGCTTTCTTTCCTCCCAATTTTCCAATTGCATTTTATGTCAACGGATAGCAACATTACATTTCTTGGCATGTCATAAAGCTAGCTCACTACTGTCAAAAAGAATAAAGAAAATATATGGGATCAACCCCAAAAACTCATTTCAAAAGAAAATCGATCATTATCCTGTGACTAGATGATTTTATGTGCATTCTGGAAGACATTTTTCGAATTTAAATTGTTGGTTAAGATTGAGGAAATGATGAGTGACCCACAGCAGTGTGTGAGGAGAGAATGAAGTGTCGCTGTGGAGTTTGGATACCAGTGATGAAGCTAGGTCAGCTCATGTTATAATAAAGGGGCTTGATTTAGGAGGACAGTGCGCTGCTTTCAGATAAAAACTACTCATATACACATGTGGAAGATGGCTGTCTTATAAAAATGACTCAGGAGGACGTTTCCCTACCTAACCACTATACCAAAGTTTCGGTGTCTAATCCAATGAAAAGTTGAGGCTGATGATTGAGAAATTCTTTCAATATTCATTCTATCCACAACGTGTGGAAAATAAAGATGTGAAAACTATACGTTTCAAAAATCAGACCTGAAAATATCAGGGTCTGCGGTCATTTGTGGCCACAAATTAACAACCAGAGGAGACCGTTGTGTCAAATGGAGTTGCTTTACTTTGCCTGTGATTATGAGTATGGAGTTGAGGTTTTGAGCAATCTCATTGGTTCAATTTGATGATATGTTGAGTCCCAATTAGATTGGTAAAAGAGGGTCTTCATATTTATAAAGGGTTTAGTCATTTACTTACCAAATTAGTCTTTTGGATTTGACTCTTAAAATGTGTTTTGGATTTGACCTGTAAATCAGGTGTTTATTATTTATCTCACTTTGTGTCCATGACGTTTTAATTCCAAATAACAAAGTAGAATATAGGCCTGATGAGGCTATAAGATTTGGGGTTCGTGGGCTAAAATTTCAACTCCTAATTGGAACTTAGATTAGCTTAGCGCTGAGCTTGAGACCAGAACATTGTTGCTGTTTCTCTTATAGACATAGCACAAGCGGATGCTCCAGTCCTTTAGACAATGAGACCCGGTCAAATGTGATTGAGAAATCCCAGCAAGGAAGCAACGGATCCAGATGCCAACACCGCCCCCCCTCCCTTGATTGAATGGAGGCCCCCCATTCGCCAGGCCGAATAAATAATTTGGGGCCCAAACCTGTCAAAAGTGTTTGATCACAGTCTTCTGACCCAACTTCATCATATAATAGGATCAATAAAGATTTCAGAAATGGTTCAATGATCTAGTTGGCCCTCCTTAAGGTTAATCAAATATATTCACAGTGAAAAATGAAGGCCCTGAGCAATGGCAGTCTCCCAAAAGAGACCCTTAAAGAACCATTTCGTCCAAATCTGAGCACATATACGAGGTAATGCCTTGTAATGCACAGGCACACAAGGCTTTAGCAGCAGCCTAATTGTGAGGGTCTGTGGATGTGTCCTTCGCCAACAGTTATCCAGAAGAACAGAAACTTGGGCTATAAATTGCATAAAAAAGGTACGGTAACCCACAAGTTATTATGGAAATCTGGTAAATTTGCATGCCAAACGAAGAGTTGCGAGCGTATGTTACCAATATGGATCTGATCGTACAATCATAATAGCCACTGTCCAAAAGTAAATGCCTGTGCAGGACATGACCCTCTTGCACAGAATTGAAACGTTAAATTATTGACTTTGGTGATCAGAGCGTGCCCCCTTCAGAGGTGAGGGAGGGTCCTGCTAGTCCCGTGAAAACCACAGCACTCCACATCCCATTATGAGAGGGGTGAAATCAAAGCAGCATTGTCTGTGCCATGCTCTGGCACTCTAATTACTCGGGTGTAATGAGAATTCCAGCAAAATTTATTCCCTCTTACATAATTCTATCATTTTGTAAGTAAATTCCAGGCTGCCCTAAGGGCTATCTCACCTGTTTTAACTTGAAAAAACAATATAGATATCTGTTTCTCGCACGGAAGAAAAAAGTACATAGCAAATGCCGAGAATTCTGAGAGCCGGCGACAACTACAGTATTAATTCAACTGAAACTGAAGAGACAAAAATAAAATCCTCAGATGACAAGCTTTTCCTAAAGCCAGTAATCATCAAAGTAATGATTGTTCATTAGATCACTTATAAAAAGGTCCATTTGCCAAACCAATGTAAATTGAACAAAAAGAAAGGATTCTCGAGTGTCATTCTGATTCTGAGAGAAAAAAATATACAAGCCACAAATGGGACAATACATCATTGCTTTATACTCTCTAAACTTTTCTATACTAGACTAAAAATGCTTTAACCTCAAGCATCCAGTTCACTCTGCTTTTTGTACAGTGGTCTTAAACAAGAGGATATACAACTTTTGATCCATTGAAAAATACAGAAACCCACCAACTGAATGTGTCACAAAAGACCCAAAACTTGTCCCCACAATACAGTGCCACGCCGGCCCATAAACCCCATCGAACTCCTGCATAAATACAACCCCACAAACTCATTAGCAATCAAACATAAACTCAAGAAACTAGATTATAATGGGAGGAAACCTCAATTAAACTAAAAATCAATCAATTTTATTACTATTTAAAAACTGCGTAGGTAATTTGTATTGGGTAATTACCTTAAAAAAATCAATAAATTGTAATACTAGTAAAAAAATGAGTATGTAATTAGTAATTGGTAATTTACCTTCTTGAGTGTGAGTGCAAGGGTTTTGGCAGTGAACTTTTCTAAGCTATCATAAGTCTTTCTTGCAAAATCAACAGCATGTATCTGCATAAATGGTGGCATATCAACTGAAACCACTTTCACACCACAACTTGCTAGAACATCTGCCAACTCTACTTGCAACCCGCAGAAGGATCTTCTTCTGCCTAATGAAACTGAAACTCTCTTAACATCATGTCTTTCATGTACTAGATCCTTCACATCTTTATCTTTCAAAAATAGAACTTTCTTACTATCAAGTTTGTCTTCATGAGCTTCCTTCTTTTTACTATTCAATGGCCCTCCTTTCGATGACTTCTTCACCATATCTTTAAAAGCTTCCTTCTTTGTTCTGCTCTCCTTTTCATTTGCTGTTTTCAGTGGTTGATTACTCAGTTTGGTGAACAAAAACCTGGAGGAATCAGAATCAGCAGAAACTGTCATGGCTTTGGCTTGCAAATGGATGTCTTTGCTAGGTGGGTTCGGGTATTGTTTATGTGAAGTACGTGGTTTGTTGTGATAAAGATTCAATCTTGAGAAGCTGTTGGTCACGTAATAAAAGGATTTAGATGATGTTGAGGAATCTGGGTTTGTTTCTCGTATTGCTGGATGACTGGATTTAGAAGCGACGTTAGGTTTGGTGGGCTGCTTTTTGAGAGTGGGATCCATTGATGGATTGGGGTCTGGTTCTGGGGTTGGGGCTATGATGCGCCTGTGGGGGTGGGTGGAATGGTGTTCCATGTTATATGGTTTGGTCGAGTTGGGTTAGGGATAAGGAAAATGGAGGAGGTAGAGAGTAGAGAGGCGTTTTGCCTATATGTTTGGGGATGGAGGTAATGTTGAGAGGGGTTCATTGGATTGGGACTTGTGCGGTGAGATCTGGGGCTGTTTTGTTCCAACATGGACGATTGGTGGAAGTAATGGGGGTTTATGACGTTTGACCATTGACTTGATCTATTTGAAGGAAAAATCAGATGGTATAGGTAGTACCGTAATTCTGTAAACTTATGATAGACAAGATGCCACTGGCATAGATATCTAACGGTCCTGTATCAGGACCAGAGATGGCCAAAAAGGTCACTGTGGGTCAGACGAAAAGGGCAAAAAAATTGTTCCTCATAACCCAACTCACACTGCCCATCTCCTCTTAAAATGTAAAATTAACAATTCCATATAAAAAATAAATAAATAAAAATGAAGTGATAATCTTTACCATAACATTACTTCTCTCTTTTATGATTCCTGGTTAAGAGTTGGTGCACAATCTTCATTCCCAAAATTCAATGTCAATAATCATCACGCTGGCATTTTGTATCAAGAACAAGATAGGTGATCCAATCCGTATGACTACAAGGTTCATCTATAAACCCTTTTTTCTGTTGTCTGCTTTGCATCAATTCGAGCAGTGAGAGGTAATTTTCGTTTCTTTTTGTTGAAAAAATCCATATAGCAGTCATTTATGACTATGACCAAACAGAGAACTACAGGTAAGTGTGTGGATCCCTTTCCTATCCTTTAATATGTCAAACAGAAGTACAAGGCAAATGTCCATAACTTCATGCGTGTTAATTTTAGTATTATTCATAACAATCGTTCAGTCATTCAATAATATCTTGTTACGTACATATATGATATTACTCTTTGATTTTACCTCCTTCAAAATTATACTCTCGTATAATTGGTGCTAAATTATTCTACTAGTAATTATTATGGAGTACACTGAACTTAAAAGGCATTATAGGCCACTAAAGAAGCTGTCCTTTAGCTCTATCCTCAATTAGAAATCACAAAGTCAATTGGTAAGATCTTCCTCACGAATTCTCTTGATAAAATTCAGAGGATACAACATCTATGAGAAGCTTAAATGTACAAAAATGATCATGCATCGGCATACTAAGTTTACATTTCAATTCAGGTTAACATAACTACAGCATTAATATCTACGAATTCTCAACAATTTTCAATTTACAGCAATGCACGTGTTGAGACTGACATGTTGCACACCTTACTGGTGCTCCACGGCAGGAAGGAAAACACACAAGAGATAGCCTTCTAGTTTTCTTTGACCTGATAAACCAACATGGAATTGGAACCAGGATATTCTCATTCCTCTGAAAGAAGGTTATAGAAGCGGCAGAGAGACTCGGCAGTATATGTGACACTAAACGATTCCCCACTAACATTAGCTTGATGTGCTTAGCACTGACCAACAGCTGGATCAACTATCAACCTCGATGACAGAAAACAGAGTCAGATGTTATACCATGGTGGCTGAAAAATATAGCTTCTAATTCCATGGACTTGGCTGCCGAGCATCTCTAAATACAGATGTGCCACCAGATGCTGCTGGTGAAGGAGAAGATGCAATATAATTTGTTCCTGAAACAGATACTGTTGGCAGGTTTCCTTGATGGCCCATAGGAGCAAAGCGTGATGGACTGCCTGTAGCGCCCAAACTTGCTCGAGAAGGGTGTGGAACCTAAATGAAAGTGAAATAACTGAGAACATGAATAGGGGAACTTACATTATCAACAGACGCATACAAAAGATTTTTGTAGATCAATTCATTTCAATGCATAATGAGAAAAGAATGGGATTTATTGACAAATTGGAACTTCAAAATGCTTGGAGATGGAAATGCAGAAATATCTACAATAATTGGCTTTAATCAGATACAATTTGAAGGATTTTGTGATAGAAGACGTCGCATCAAGGTAAACTTTTACACATAGAATGTGTCATTTCATGACATAGTTTCATGTAAAGTATTTCTGGATTCAAAGCAAGAAGGATGCCTGACAAGGATGCAAATGTATATACTAGAATATATATTTTGAAGGGTTCTAAATGAATGGTATGTTCAGTAATATATGTTAGTCTCCAAAATGGCACAATTTGTACTTTTAGAATAAACAAAATGCTAAGGAAAAACTATCCTATCCGATAGCAACCAGTTGATAGTATACACTCTATTTCTTTAACCCCAAAAAACTGACTGGACTGGCAATAAGTTGATAATCTTCCTACAAAAGTCCTAATTTCATAAACGCAAAAATGCACCTGAAAAGAAAACAGGAAAGCTATCATACTTGTTGTATCAGTTGCTAAAGAAAGGAGCCTGTGGTGTAAAGTTAACCACACCACTACAGACATCATCATGAGTAACGTCAAAATCTTGAGCGCATAAAACACCTAGAGCCAAAAGCTGTTATATAAATCGCATGAATTACCATCAGCCTTCAAGCAAAGAGGAAAATGTTCATAATCTAACCATTAGCAGGATTACAAAGAGAGTTTGGTTTCCGCCAAACAAGTGTCAAATGATTCAGGTCTCCCAGTTAGCAGGTCCCAAGTTACAAAACAATGTGTGACCAATTGAAACAAGTAGAAAGAAAGCCTTAAATAAACTTAAAACATAAGAATACACAATTTCTCAATCATATTGATAGCCATAAGAGAGCTTCAAATAGTTCTGCAAATGGACCAATCACAACTAATAAAGCCTTTACTGCTACTGATACATATAGGTCAGAATGCACTCTTTACAGTCATATAAATCAGTGTTGTTAAGAAACTTGAATAGTTTTAGAATGGTATGAACGGTTGGAAGCAGTTTATGGCAATTTTAAAAGAGTTTAAACCCAATACTACAGTAATGATATAATTTGGAAGAAACACAATGAAATTTCAAACATTAAAAAATTGCAACTTTCTTAGGAATTTCACTAACCAGTTAAGATATTAGTAATGGATAAACATTACCACATTGTGTTGAAAATAGGCAGCCCTTCTAAGAGGAGACTCAGAAGACGGTGACATGCTACTCATTCTAAGCATATGCCGAGAATTTGTATTTTGGTTTGATGCATCTTCCACTTCTGCCCCTTCCATATCACCACTAAGATGAGTCTCTGAACCCATCCTAGGCGTAGGATGCCTAGTCATCAAAGCAGGGTCACTTGTCGCATCCACTTGAAGTTGACCACCTGCTCGATTTGCCATTCCTTGCATTAGATTCCGTCTTTTTAATTCCTCCTCAGCATTCAATATCTGTCAAGAACCACCGATTAGCTAGGCCATAAAAACCAGAAATCGCTTATCTACACAAGATGAGTAAACCCATGAAAGCTTACTTGTTTCAAAGCTTGAACTAGATTATGTTTCTTTGCATTCAAAGTTTGTAGCTTCTCCTCAACTTCCCTTTTCCTTTTTTCCTTATCATCTAACACCTCTACTTTCTCAGTCGTCTAGAGCAGGTAAAACACATGCATACTATTAACAAAATAAGCTCAACAGGATATAAAAACACGCTCCAAAATAGGTTAGTAGTTTCTAAATTACAATCATCTTGAAGTTATGCCCCAAAATGATGCTAACCCAAAAAATTCTACACAAAAAAAATCCACTAATCCTCAACAATAAATTTAAGATTTTGCTATCATTTCCACATGATGAATAAGCATATGAGAAATAAGATTGAGTAAAGTTTTGGATACCTGTATATTAGGGTTAACTGGTTCAGCAGGTTTCTCCTTCACCTCCAAAGATTGCAACTTTTCATCATCAACCACCGCATCAGTCGCTTTATTTTCCGGTACAACCTCAGCTTCATTAACCTGTTTCACTGAACAATCCCCACCGTCCAATTTTCCCGGATCGTTGATCTCTTCTTTTTTAAGATTCCCCTCTTCCGTTTCACAATTATCAGCCTTATTGTCGTTGTTATTATCATTATTATTATCCTCCAATTGGGGCTGAACAGTAGGAGGCGGGGAGGGCTTGGGAGGTTGGGGTTGTTGTTTGGAGTCAGAATCAGAGTTGGGTGTAGGGTTAAGAGTAACGTTGTTGGGAATGGTGATGGAGCGGAGGCGAGCGAGGGCTCTGTTGCGGCGGTTCAAAAGGTTTTTGAAATCTTGTAGAGAGATTTTGGGGGTTGGCATTAGCCATCGACGAGGGACGTCTGGAACCCTGTGGAGGTTCCCTCTATAGAGCGATATCGCCACCATCTTTTTGAAGGATCGGATTGTCCCTTCTCTGCTTTCTTCCTTATATTTCTGCGTCGTGTCTAAAGCTTTGTAAGTTGTAACTCTTCGCTTTCTTGCCTTTTTTTTTTAATTATATATATCAATTAATATATATAATTAATTTTTTTATATAATATGATGTGATAAAATATTATTTAATAAATAAATAATAAAAAAACGATTTATAATACATTTTGTTAATTATTTATTAATGATATTTATAGCCCATTAAATAGTATGAAATTGAGTGAATGTGATTAGTTGAATGCCTAGAATTATCTCTTTCTTTCATATATATTTAATTGAAATAATAAGCCCATAGCTCGGAGAGTTTACAAGTATTGTTAACGATTTAGATAATAATGCAAAGGCTATAAAAGATAACAAATTTGAAGTATTAATCCTCCGGATCACTTGTGTAACAAACGCTACAATACAGCTAAAATAAGTTAATATGGAATACTGAAAAGTTTGCTACTTTAAAGAGTGAGTTGCAAATGCTGATAAATTTAATTGCTTTCAAGAGTTGATTTGGGATGGAAAAGCTTAGTTGAAGAAGGGTTCTTCCATGAGCTCAGGAAAGTCCAAAAACATCTCTTTTTCTCGATCAAGCATGGCTTCCACAAACGAACTGTTTGTGGATGATGAAGCAGGGAAGTCGTAGTTTGGTGGTCCGCAATCCATGCTCTGAAATCCGCCAGCTATCTGTGTGCTAGTTTCGTTGTTAATCTGATTCGGTTGTATCACGTTTTGAGTGTTGTTAGTAAAGTTCTTTGATGAAAATTCCACTGTGTTGTCTTGTACTTCTTGTGGATGTTCAGCGGATAATAGCGCATCTTCAAGAAGAAAGTCTTGCCAACTAAAAGTGGGTGGAGACTTCTCCTGTCCTGCTGTGGAACAAGTTGAAGATGAAGAAGATGGTGATGACATCAATGAGCCTTCATTGAAGAATTGGGTTGGTGAGATGATCTCATGGATGGCACAACTAGAGGCCTCTGTCACCAGCTTTATGGCTTGCAGCTGAGCAAGGAGATCCATTGAATTGCTGTTACTGTGGTTGTTCAAGAAGCTGCTATCCTGGATTGGCTCTACTTTAGGTGACACCATCAAATGATTGTTCATGTTTGAAAATACTTGATGAGGCGGTGGCTGACATTGTTCCATTTTTGGCACCATTGCATTTTTCATTTCTCTATTTAGTGACCCAATTCGGTTCCCAGATTTTGGAATTCCACCAATGTTTCCATAATCAGCTAGGATTTGAGAAAAAGGCTTGTGGGTGACAGGATCTATTCCCATTTCAGAGAGCTTCTTTCTCAGCTTAGTGTTCCAGTAATTCTTCACATCATTGTCTGTTCTCCCAGGAAGTTGCTGGGCTATGATAGACCACCTGCACCAAATGAAGTCATGACACAATGACAAAAGTCATTTTTTATTGCACAAGCTAGAGGCAGTTAAAGCAGTTAATTAGGGTCATTTTCCATGTCTAACAGGCAGTTACGCGGTCATGCTCAGCAATGAGAGATCAGTGTGGGGCTAAACTACGTGCGAAAATAATTTGTGAGGTTGGCAATGGCATGCATGTAAATGAGAGATTCTAAGCAAAGCAAAATAGAAAAGTAAGGCAAAATCAAATTAATATGCAAAGTGACCTGCTACCAATGGCTGCATGAAGTCTAACAATCAACTCCTCTTCTTGGGGTGTGAAGCTCTCATGCTTAAGATCTGGCCTTAGGTAATTAGTCCACCTAAGTCTGCAACTCTTCCCGCACCTCCTAAGTCCTGGAGAACATGCTCACACAAATATGGCGTACATTGGAGTTCATATAGAAAATATTAAAATGGTTAGTCCTACAATTGCAGTCGTCGAAGTATATTACACAAACTCATATATCATTGTAGAAAGTACTATTCCAAATGAACCTGCTCTTTTTGGAACAGCAGTCCAGTTGCCTGCTCCATGCTTGGATACATATGCAAGTATCTTTGCATCTTCCTCTGCAGTCCAAATGCCCCTTTTGACATTCAGCTTATCACAGCAAGGAGGTCTCCCCATGGTATCCGTTTGATACAAAATTCTGTTGAAAATGTCAAATAGGAAGCAAAATAGAAAAAAATAAAATAAAACAGATGAGAGAAAAGAGTTGATAATAAAGTGATAATTAATATAGAACTTGAAACTTGTTTGCGAATGATCTTTGAGAGGAAGAAGAGAAGGAATGAAGTGGGTTTAAAGGTATAACAAGTGTGGCGGCAAGAAAAGCATGGGGCTTGCTCCCATTAAACTACATTTGCATGATGAATGGCATTTTCGCGTTTGAGATGAATTTTGATCAAGAGATAATATTGTTCTCTCTCCAACCAAAGCCTTACTCATTCACTTGGCTCCAAGAGCATTTGAGTCAGGTTCAAATCGGGTGAATTTTTCTGGTTAAACTTAGAGAAAATCTAAGTGAAAATAGCATAAATTATTCATTTGATAGATTATTTAGTTGCTTGTGTAAAAGAAAATGAATTCACTTTCAGTTTCTGATTGTCACAAGTTGGATGAGAGTAACTATTTTAAACAGGAAGAGACTTAACTAATTGCAGAAATAATATAGAAAATTTATGTGGGCGTAATTGTAAACTTGCATTCACAATGTGTGTCATGTGTATGTGGCTGGGAAAGCTGTTTAGTATCATAAACACCCGAGTGTTATGCAACTTTTCTACATAATATTCAATTGTGAGGAAATAAAATCCCGTATTCAATAATGGGAATCAAAGAAATATATACAGGGACAAGGTAAATTTATCAGAAATTATGGAAAATCCATCATCTGTTGGTTTATGCCTTTGTGAGCGAAGAAAGTAAAATAGCAACAGTGTGGACATATATATAAAGATGAACAGATTGTCTTATATAAGCCTGAGGCTCTGATTTTTTACTTTGTCTTTTCCGATTAAATATAGGGTAGTATCAAAATATACATGAAAAAGAAAAGGGTTACTTCGAGTATGGAAGCATAATGAGGTAGTAAACCATTTCTGTATTCGATTTGGCGCAGGCATCAAATTGGTGATGGAAAAGTAGAGATGGACGAAGGTTAGCTAAGAATCGGTCCAAGCTTTAATCAACACTGAAGAAAGTTGAAGGCTTAGGTGGATAGCTATATAGCTATGAATCTTCAGATGTGCAGCCCTCAATACTTCTCAGACTTTTATGCCCACATTTTTCAACTCATATTTGTACTCTTTTGTTCAAAAGTTGACGAGCATCTCTCATGTCTCTGAAATCATGGAGGCTAGTACCACCATTCCTAGCACGCAATGTGGAATAATCAGGTCTCCGAATTGTTTCTCTTACGGTAGTTGAAACAGTAGTAGAATCGAAAAAATATATATTTTTTACATCTAGGATAAATTTTAAACAAAAACCCTTCAATTTTAGCTATTTACCCCACTCAATTCTTTTAGAAAAATCAATTTTTTCTTTTTTAAATTTTATTTTGAAGGTGAGAGATACAGGCTAAAAGTTGAGCCTGAGAGTGATTGCCTTTAGGGGTGACGGTAAATTAGTATTTATCCCACTTTTCAGGATAAGGCTCACCATTGATTATTGAGCGAAGACCAAACTTACTAAGTTATCATGAACCATCGTGTAAGATGAATTTGAATTGGATAACAATAAAAAATTTTCTTTAAAACAATAATTTATTAGTATTACTTCATTCGTGAATGATTAGACCACGAGGGAGTAAGGATTTTTTTTGTAATTGTCAATTAAAGAGTCCGCCAACATAATACGAATGAGGGACAACAATCAGAATTACTGAATTAGGGGTGATATTTAAGCAAGAGTGTTACTCTAAAAACAAAAATAGCGGTAAATATTGTTTTCATCGAGATAAGACTAATTTAAATTAAGACCATTGTGTATTAAATAACTAAAACACAATTTTATACCAAATTAAAAAGTAATACCAAATAATTAGTGATAGTTACAGTATTAATTGAAAATAAATATGAGGGGAGGCAGAGCCCCTAACTGCTTGTCCTCTAGTCTGCATTTCTTGAAGATAAATATGTAGAAATAGTTACAGATTCTGCTAAATTTTTGTTTTTGACATTTTAAAGGGTCTTGTCTTATGGATTAGCAGCTCTGGGAAAAACCACTATTTGGATCCGTAGTTGGTGTTGGTGTTGCCATCCTCTTTGGACTTGAGCCAGCCAATGCAGACTTACATTTAGATGCAAATTAAATTAAAAATAATGAACTGAATTTCTGTTGTGTGATCAATGAATCACATCATTCCTCCATGACGCATCATTCATAACTAAGTTTGGTAGATGGGCTTTCTTTCCGTGGACAAAGATAAGCAGGCTGCTGCAGCTGCTGATATGAACCTCACCGGTCACCACACATATTTATTGCTTGTCTTAGTGGGCAAGGTGGTCAAGCCTTTCAATGATTTTCTCATTGAAGTTTCATATCAAGTGCCACACGAAATGCCAACTTAGCCTGCAAAATATGATTGTGTTATTTGAAAACAGAAACAAAAACAAATACCCATATGGTCAGTAAAGCTTACATCAGATTCCATTTCTAAATAAAAATTCAGAATAAAAATATATAAACACCATTTAACGGACCTCTCAACAACCTGTGATAAGAGGCCATAGCTTTTGTCTGATGACCAAATGCCAACCAGAAAAACCATTTTTTAGTGCATTATCCCAACCTTCACTTCATGGAAGTTATTAAAGAATTAAGATTTGAGAATTATGGAATTAATTATTCTTGTATTTTGTTAATTTATGGAGAGAGGATACACCATCTGGCAAACAGCTAATCCAAAGCTTGTAGCAAACTTTCCAGGGTAAGAAACAGGTATTAGCCGACCAAACTACAATCCATGCCCTTGGCCCCATCTCATGATACATCCAATGAGTCCTTTCAGCATAAAATTAATCATAAGGCAATAAAGTATGTACAGATTCTGGACAAAACTTAAAAGTAAATCATTTACAACATCTAAAGTTGTTTTACATGAAAAAAAAGAAAAATGACCCACATAATCCACCAATTACAACAAATATGAAAAGGGCTTGAAAAACTCAATTGGGTGTCTCGGCTTTTTTCTTCTTTTGACATTTACTTGATTTTCAATCCAAAAGTGGAAATGAATTGGATGTTGGGTTCATTAATAAGAATGAACCTAAAAATAGAAACAGATTTAAAGTTTTAATTTGGGTTGACTAATGGTACCTTCCGTTACACTTTGTAAAAAGTTGGAAGTTAATGCAAGCAACGTAAGCGCTAAGAAGAGAAAAAGAGAATAAATAGAAATGGGAACGCGTTTTGGTTCCACAATGACGTTTCCGGAAAAATAGAAACAGAAAGCCAATTTGCGCATAATTTGATTTTGATGTCTTTCAAAACGAATAATGTGTTTAACGCTTGCATAGGTTGTTGATGTTGATGTCAATATCACATGTGGGTCATCAAATCAAATGAAAATGCAGGCACATCAAAATTGAACATAAAATTGACCAAAAATAAGGCGGTATAAATTCAACGAATTGAATATTAATACTCATAATAATTACTCGGTTCCGTTGCTTTGACTTGTTCCAACTTTAACAGTCTTTACTGAAACGAAAACTAAAAATTAAGAATAAAAACAGAATCAAAGAGGGAGGTGTAACGCTGAGAGTGAAGACGGTGGGACTTGCAGACACCTAAGATCGCTCGCCGCTAGAAATCCGAAAGCTGACTCATTTCCCAGCTTTCCAATGAAGATTCCTTTGTACCTTTCTTATACTTTATTTCATTTTTATTTACTCAAGCAGAGTGAGACTCAGTTTTTATTTATTTTCTTTTCTTTTAAGTGTTAATAACGTTTCTGATTTTACTACTTTCTTATGTCACCTTATTGTTATTAAAATTACTATTTTAATTTTACAAATAAATAATAATAAAATCATATTATGGACCGACATTAGCGAGAACAAGTTTAAAGGAGTTCTTGTGTTGAGTTTTTGATCACCTAGCTCTCTCTCTCTCTCTCTCTCTCTCTCTCTCTCTGTCTTTCAATTTCTTCTTTGAATCCAATACAAGCTCTTAACCATCATCAGAGTCTTGTTTCTAAGACTTGGTTTAATTTCATTTTACAAGACTGTATTTTTATTTTTTATTTTTTCTGGTTTGTTTTCATAAATGAGGAAACTCAAGTTACCGTTGAAATCAGATAAAGCAGACAACTTTGAGAAGGTTTGGTGTATAAGCAAGCTAAGATCGGTTCAAGTTTTGATCTTTCTTGGTGTTTTGTACTTGTTTTTGGTTGGTTTAGAAATCCCATTTGTGTTCAGAACTGGCTTCAGCTCTATCTCACAAGAGACCGTTGCTCGCCCTTTTAAACTCAACATTGAAGAGGATTTGCAAGTCCCAAAAGCCCCGCCTCGCCCTTTGAAGGACTGGATTTCTCAGAACTCCAACCCACCAACTCAGTCCAATAACAAGAACAAGATTCTTGCGGGTTTGTTATTTGATGCTGAAAGTTTCGACCCGAGTACTGAATCCGGGTCTGCGGAGCTTCACAATACGGCAAGAACTGCTTATCAAGTGGGGAGAAAGTTGTGGGACGATTTGGAATCGGGAAAGCTTCAAATTGATGCTAAAAAGCCTGAAATCGTATCGGAATCATGTCCACATTCGATTTCTTTGTCTGGGACAAAGTTTTTGAGTAATGGGAATGTCATGTTTTTGCCATGTGGACTCACTCTGGGATCACATATTACGGTTGTTGGCAAGCCGAGGCGGGCGCACGCCGAAAGTGCCCCCAAGATTGCGCTGGCGAGAAATGGGGAGGAAGTGATGGTTTCGCAGTTCATGATGGAGTTGCGGGGTTTGAAGACCGTAGAAGGGGAAGACCCGCCAAGGATTTTGCATTTTAATCCGAGGTTGAAAGGGGACTGGAGTGGAAAGCCGGTGATTGAGATGAATACTTGTTATAGGATGCAGTGGGGGACTGCCTTGCGGTGCAATGGTGGTAAGTCCAGGACTGAAGATGAGACTGGTGAGTAGCAATTAATTGATCTTTTGTTTTGTTTTGGTTATTATTGTTTGTGAATAGTGATAGGTTTTCTGGTTAGTTTGATAGGTTGTACTTGTGAATAGAATGATTGTTAATATTTGGGTAATACATGAGTAGCACTTAGTTGCAATTTCAATGGTGCCTTGTAGTTTTAAAGTAGGATGTAATGTGCTGGAATTAAACAGCAAACCCAGCTAGCACAGTTAAAGCAGTTTTTGAATTTGCTTGAACGTTGAAGCAGAAACCATAATGCATGCGTACAGATTGGTAATAATCTTTTTGTGTAGTTATTTGATGTTATTGGTTCTGTAATTTTACTCAATTTTAGTTTGTAGCAACAAATTGTGTAATTCTTTAGACTGGCTGCAGTTGACGGTCTTGCAAAGTGTGAGAGCTGGATCCATGATAATGACGATCGCTCAGAACAATCTATGTCAAACTGGTGGGTGAATCGGCTATTAGGCCTGAAGAAAAAAGTTACGGTTGACTGGCCATTTCCATTTGTGGAGGAAAATCTCTTTGTTCTGACTCTTCGTGCGGGTTTGGAGGGTTATCATATTTATGTTGGTGGAAATCATGTCACCTCCTTTCCTTATCGTCCTGTGAGTATATCCTGCAATTTAAGAAAATCTAAAGGTCAATTTTGATGGCTCTTAAGATTGTTTGACAATGTTGACAGGGATTCACTCTTGAGGATGCCACTGGGCTAACTTTGAATGGAGACATTGATGTCCACTCAATATTTGCTGCTTCCTTGCCCACATCACATCCAAGTTTTGCTCCTCAAAGACATCTTGAGAGGTCAAGTAGATGGCAGGCTCCACCTCTTCCTGAGAGGCCAGTGGAACTTTTTATTGGCATCCTTTCTGCAGGCAACCATTTTGCCGAGCGGATGGCTGTAAGGAAGTCTTGGATGCAGCATAACCTTGTAAAATCTTCGAATGTTGTAGCTCGTTTCTTTGTAGCCCTGGTAACTGAAAACCATCCTAGCATGCGTATCTAAAATGATAATTATTAGCTTGTAAAAATTTTATACTGGAGATCCTTAATTAAATACTTCCTTTTTTTTTTTTTTTTTGGGTGTGTGAACAGCATGCAAGGAAGGAAGTGAATGTGGAGCTGAAGAAAGAAGCAGAATTTTTTGGTGACATTGTGATCGTTCCTTACATGGATAACTATGACCTTGTTGTGTTGAAAACTGTTGCCATTTGTGAATACGGGGTGAGTTGTGAACTAATTTACAATTAGGAAACGATTAAGTGTTGCTTATTCCCTGATGTGGCCTTTGATTGTTTTATATGTTCGTAGGCTCGCACATTGTCAGCTAAGTATATTATGAAGTGTGATGATGACACATTTGTACGAGTAGATGCAGTTATTAATGAGGCAAGGAAAGCACCTGAGGATAGGAGTTTGTACATTGGGAACATCAACTACTACCATAAGCCCCTGCGCCATGGCAAATGGGCAGTGACATATGAGGTATGGATGGATGGATGTGCTGATTTGCTAACTTTTATCTTGTCAATTAGTTCAGTTCTCTGGTTTCGGTGTTTTCTGTGTGCTACATCAGTATTTTCAACTCAAAACAAACTCCATATATTACTCATTGGAGTAATTCCAGAACTTTTCTTTTTTGCTTTTTCAGTATGATTTGACTGTGAACCTATTTAATTGTTTTATAAGCATATTCAGGGGCTTGATTAGGCTTTTGTAAAGAAGAATCTGTTGTACTGTATAAATAAATTATTCTTCAAATTTCTCATCTGACTTGTAGTAAGTTTTGTGGCTTTAATTCCAGTCTCAAACTATTTTCCCTTTGCAATCCAAACTTATATTGATGTTTTATGCTACTTTGTTCTTTTGATATGTAAAAGCAGTTTGCAAATTGATATTTTCTTACCATTTCATCCTCGTTTCCTGGTGGTTTCAGGAATGGCGAGAGGAAGATTATCCACCCTATGCAAATGGACCAGGCTATATATTGTCGTCTGACATAGCTCAGTCGATTGTGTCTGATTTTGAAAGCCATAAACTCAGGGTAAGTAATCATTTCTTTCTCTCACTGATGGTTGACAGACAGGTGGATCATATATGTGTGTGTGTGTCCCGTCGGGGCATCTGCCTTCTCTGGTTGTGTAAAATTGATGGTTGCATGATTTGGTACACATAAAATAAAGTTTTAATTCTATGCAGCTGTTCAAGATGGAAGACGTGAGTATGGGAATGTGGGTGGAGCAGTTCAACAGCTCAAAACCTGTAGACTATATACACAGCTTGAAATTTTGCCAGTTTGGGTGCATAGAAGGCTACTACACAGCTCATTACCAGTCTCCAAGGCAGATGATATGCCTGTGGAACAAATTGCAAAAGCAGGGAAAGCCTCTGTGTTGCAACATGAGATGAGTTTGTTACTTGATGACCCTCTCGAGCGTGAAGAGCATTGGAAATTTTGCAGTCATAAAACTATTTATTGTATATCCTGTGATCAGTTGTATTTAGGCGCTCCAAAAATGTTTTATCTTTCAAATTCTTTCATTATTTCCCCTTTTGTCCTCTGGGTTGAGGTTAACATATCCATACACATTCTGTAATTCACAGCAAAAATGATGATATTGATAGCAGTGGAAGGAAATTGGATATTGAGAGCATTAGAAGGTAACTGGATGTCATTTTATAGATCTAAAACTACGCGTGTTGACTCTACATTCTTTAAAATTGTTATACGTGATACTCCAAGCCAACTCTGTGAATTTAAAGCGTGCACTTTGCGATTAGGCGAAGATAATCCTAACCGTAAGGAGATGCAAAGTGTGAACTAAATGTACCGACGAACACCCTTGACATTCACGAGCTGCTATATGAGGACTTCATAAATGCCAAGAATATTGAGTCTCAAAAACTAAAATATGTACTCTTAAAACGTCGGACTCAATTAAAATAACAATGACATAAATGATATTCAAAAGCATAAAATTAATCAACCTAAATCTAGTAAATCAACTGGACTCGAGAACTTAAATGATTTTCAAAAGCATACAAATAATCAACCTAAATCTAGATAAAGCATATAACATAATCAACCAGACACACTCCTGACTCACTCAGGTTCTTCTAACTCTATTTTTTAAACACATTCTAAACTTGCTCGGCTTCTTCTACATCTTCTGGGCTTGGGTCTGTAATTAAATTTTCGTTGTACTTTTCAAAAGCATAATTATTGAGACTCGCAAGCATGTCATCCGATGATTCTAACACCACCAGAATTTTACCATTCCATCCCGTCTCTCGCTTGAAAGAGAAAGCAACGTTTACTCCCTTTTGGTCACCAACTTGAATCATGGGTAACTGTTTTTTAGCTTCCTCAAATTTGTTTTCACTCTTCACCCATTCACTGACAGTTTTCTGATGCTTTACTTCACATTCAATCCGCTCCCTAATGGCCTCACTTAGCTTTGTGTATGCCTGATCTACTTTCAGATCTTGCTCATTACATTTTTCCTGACATGCATCGATGGTTTTTTTGTCAGCAATGTATTTCTTAGAAACTTTAATGGGCTTAGGTTGCATTTTTTTAGGCTATTGGGGTAATTGAGATTGTGGCTAGGGATGATAGGACTGCATTGCTCATTATATGAACAAACAGCCTTTTAAAATTTTCGTTGCCTAACCTATCTAATTGAATCATCTCTCTTGTGCCTTCCACCTTCCTCTGTTCAAAAGTCTAATTGAAACATCTCTGTTTTGCTTCTCAGTTCTCACCCTCCTACGTTGTCAACTTTGACTACTTAAGGTAGCCACCTGGCAGCTGGCGGGACATGTTCACATCAGTAGTAATGATATAATTACAGTACTAATAAACATTTACGTAATTTTTTAATGCTTTTATCATATCAATGCTTTACAAATGGGTAATGTACTGTTAATGCTTACTGTATACCTGACTGGCTATTGTCTTTGATTTATTCTCCATGTTGTTTTCACATGCGTAGATAATGACGACGTAAGTGAAAATTTTATTTTACATGACACTACTAATTCATCTTTATCTTGTTGAGATATATATGCTCATGGCTCTGCATTTGAACCATCTATTTTATCAGATTTATATTTAGCTATCAGTTCTCAATTTGTTTTCTTGATGATAGCTATAACTTAGAAGTAAATTCCAAAAGCGTCTAAAATCTCAAGTGAAGACTTTCATAGTCGACTGACTCTAATATGTTTTAACTTGGCTTATCTTTTTCCTTTTTTAGTATGGCTTTTTTTTTCCTAATTTTTGATGTTAGGTTTTCTTTTTTTTTTTTTTTTGAATTTGTTGAACTTCATTGCTATATTGAGCTGCTCTTCTAAATTTGAATGGTCTGAATTGACTTATAGTGGATTTCTAATGAAATTTGATATGATTATGTTTTTTTTTTTGTTTTTGTAATTTTTTTTTGGTTCAAGTAGAAGAAAAGAAATAATAATATGAATCAATTTTTTGCTGGTTTTGAGTAAAATATATCAATTCTTTATAACATAGCAGTACCTTAATTTCTTAGTTTACATTAATATTATAAATTTATAGATAAAATATCTTGTTCATTGGTAAGAGAAGAAAAAAAGCAAAAATTTCGTGGAATTGTGCAGTTGCTGCTCTTTTTTGGGTTATATGGAAAGAAAAGGAACAAGAGAATTTTCAAGGAAGATATAAAAGATAACTATGTACAGATATGTTATCAAACATTTTTTTTTTTTTTTTTGCCCTCTCTAGCATCAATCTCAAAAGAATTCTAAGACTTCTCATTCTTCTTTATTCATTATAATAGTGATTTTTTTGTTGGTTAAGGGAGAGGGTTCTTCCATTGTATAGTTTCTCATGGACATTATCCAACTACTACTTAAAGGACCAACAAGAACAACTTGTGGAGCAATTGTGAAGCGAGTTGACGGCAGAAGTAGAAATTTTTGTGGGAAATGCATTTTTAATATGGTGATAATATCATCAAGCCCAAACGTCTTTACAACTTCTCGGCAAACCATACTATAGAAAATGTAAATTAGTTAGGTTCCGTTAATAATCCAACATTTAAAAAAAAAAAAAAAGAAGAGAGAGAGAAATATTATTATAAGTAATGAAGTTCAAACCAAAGGCAAGCATACTGTAAATAAAATTAGAAATAACGAAGCATAAACCATAAAGAAGGATATTGAGTACCAAAAGGTTTTACCTAATGAAAGAACCACAGACAAATTGAGAGGTACATATTGTATTTGGTAGCTCTGGACTCGAGTTATTTTAGAACGCCGGCCCCATCTATGTTTATATTAACGGCCTAAACCTTTGGAGAAATATTTTTATTTGTTTTATTATGTTTATTTATTTATTGTTGGGTTATTCCACGTAGCCTGGTTCATGACTTTATTTATTTTTATTACTTTAAAAACTGTTGCACGTGGGTTAGAGATAATGCTTGTTAATGATATGGGAAGTTAAGTAGTCATAAAATTGATTAGAGATTGACTTTGACTTGTATTAGGATTACTAATTTTATTTATATTAATTAGTTAATTAATATATAGAATAATGTCAATAAATATCTTTGACTTTTAACTTAATTCGTTGGAGAACGTTAATTAATTTTTCATCAATGGTACCCATAAAGTTATCTATTTTTCATAAATCTCATATTTGAAAATGATGATTTTTAAAGATTAAAATGATAATTTTTATATAAGTTCAGGGCGTGATTGATTAAAAATACATAATTATTTTTTAATTAAAATTAAAATTAAATTTGAAGATATTTATTGATATTGTTACATTAATATTTAGTAATTATCACCTTATTCAATATTAAAAGGGTAAAATAAAAATAAGATATTCGTTAGTTAAGCTCCTTTTGTTTTGAGCCTTTCTAAGGTTTGGAGGAGTCATTTCGAGCCACGCATTTGCTGTGGCCCATCTACTTATATTTCCGTAGTTTCCCAGGTTCAGGTTCAGGTGTATATATAAATGTGTGTGTGTTCTCTGTTGTATGACATATAAAGATCCTTGCTTTTCAGAATTCAGAGTGAGTGACGGTGAATGGAGAAGAGTAGGGGGCACTCCTCACTTGCCAAAGAGAAGGTATTGATGTTGTACTTATTGTGTTGATTTAATTTGTTATTATTTGGGGTCTGAGAATGAGATGGAATAGGAATGGTTTTCTAATTAATTAATTTGCAGGCGTTGTTGAATAGTGATGGCATTAGCAAACTCCCAGACGATATTCTTGTGGATATTATCGGTCGGTTAGGTTTCAGGGAAGCTGCAAGGACTAGTATGGTTTGCTCTAGATGGAAATATTTCTGGACTTTTACCACTGTTCTTAACTTTGATCCTCCACGCAAGCTGTGGCACCTCCCTGGAAGTTTCTCTAATTATAAACGCAGTGATCTAGATGAACGAAGATCCAAGTACATTAGTTGGGTGAACAAAGTTTTGCAACTCCATAGAATTGGCGGCTCAGGTTTAAGTGAGTTTATAATAAGTTTTGACTTGCATGATTCTCATCAAACTATCGTTACTGATTGGATTTACCAAGCTATAGCTAAAAAAGTCGAAAAGCTTTCGTTGGATTTGAGCCCATGTTTGGGAGGAGGGGAAAAGCTATATACACTCCCACAACCAAAAGAGTGGTATAACATCGTCAAAGCTCCCCCTTGTTTATCTGGTATCAGATCTCTAACATCTCTATCTTTAGTTTGTGTGGATATTACCAGGGAGACTCTCGAGTTTTTTATATATAATTGTCCACTTCTTGAGAGGTTGCAAGTACAAAAAACAAGACTCTTATCAGGAGCCTTGAAGCTGGTTGGTCCATCAATTCAATTGAAGTACCTAGACATTTACTGTTGCTTCTCAATTACTGAAATTGAAATTTCTGCAGCGCCAAGCCTTTTGTCATTTAAATTTCATGGATCACAGATCAACTTAAATATTGAGAATGTTCCCCTGCTTGTTGATGTATGTATTGGTGGGTCATATTATGTTCGACTTAAGAATCTTATTGCTCCCGTTAGAACCTATTTCACTCAGTTGGAAACTCTTGAGTTGCGGTTAGACTTGAGTCAGGTTGGTGTTCTGTTCTGAGTTTAATTTATTTATATATATTTGCTTAGCTTATAATTGTATGTCTCATATTATTAACTGAATACACTTTTGTGGTCTTTTCAGGAGAATATTCCATCCATATGTGAATTTGAATTACCTAAACTAAAGCACTTAATCTTTGGTGTCGTCGGATCTGATTCTGAAAGCCTCATTCAATTGACAGGCATCATTAAGGTGTGCCCTTTCTTGTACAAATTTACATTGAAGGTAAACATATATATTTATAGAATTATTCACAAATATTATTTAGCCTTGTTGATTTTCCAAACATTTGTATGGTATGTACTCATATTTTTTTTTCTTCGGTAACTGAATTTTCTGTGTTTATATATTTGTACAGAGTATACATATTGGTGAAAGGCGAAGAAGAAAATTACATGAGTTTCCTAGATGCTTTCATCAACATCTGAAGGTGCTAGAATTGATTGGTTTTGTTAGGAGTCTAGTTGAACTTGAATTTGCATTCTACATCCTTAAAAATGCCATCACCCTTGAGAAAATTATCGTTAACCCTACAAGTATATTCTGTCTGGGAACAAACTTGGAGTTTGAGGAGACCGAGAAAAAACAAGCGGGGAGAGAGAGAGCCAAACAACTGAAGGAAAGAGTTCCTCGAGGGGTTGAATTTATATTACTCTAACTTTCTTTGTTTGCTTTTTTTTTTTATTTAATTTTATCTTCTAGCTCCATGGTATATTCTGAACTTTAATAATTTAAGTTAATTGTAGCCCCTTTTATTCAGTGAAGTTGGAGACTAGAATAAACGCACCAATTTTCCTCGTGCTATAAGCATCATGTGTAACATTAATAACGGTGACATAGGCATGAGTTCCAAGCGGTATTGTGCCTATATCAGTCTACTGTATTTGTAAAATAATTTAAAGACGAGTCATGAGTAATTTACACCAAAATCTTATTCAATTCAATTTATTCAGTTTCTTTAATTTTGCATTTATTTACTTCAATTCAATGTAATGGATTTAGTCAGTTTAATTTAATCAATCTATAATTAAATTAATTATTTTTTCAATAATTCCATTACATTAACTTTAATTCAAAGCACTAAAACAACTTAATCCTTTCTTAGACTCAATCTCTGGACTCAATCTGGACTTGGCTCAAAGCCTTTCTTAGACTCAATCTGGACTTGGCTCAATCTGGACTCAATCTGGACTTGGCTCAAAGCCTTTCTTAGACTCAATCTGGACTCAATCTGGACTTGGCTCAAAGCCTTATTGATTGAAAGGATCCAAAGCATCCAAAGCCTTATTGAAAGGACCCACTAGACTCAGTTTAGACAACCCATTAGACCCAGTTTAAACAACTCAATCTAGACACCCATTAGAGACTCAGTTTAGACATATTTGTCTAAACCCTATTAGCTTCGTCCTGGACGTCCTGGTCTTCTGCTCCATCAAGACTCATAATATGTTCATTATAATGCATATCGGCATAATTATCAAGAGCCCTACGTGCGTCCTCAGACAGAGATAAGCTGGCCCTTATCTTTCCATCCCATCCAGTCTCTGCCTTGTAGTTGAATGCCAACCTAATCTCCTCTTCATCACTCACTTGTATGAGTGGCAACCGAAAAAGGTCAGTTTTTGCTTTTGAGGCCTTTGTCGTTGCATTTCTTTTCAGAGTTTTCAGCCGCTTTAAGAGCAGTTTGGTATCTCTCAAACAACCTGATGGACCTAGGCTGCATTTTTTTTCTCTTCTGTGTTGATGTAATTTAACTAATCTTATTCTTTTCTCTCTCCTGTGTTGTTGGAATTACCTTGACCTTATATAGAAGAGAAGAGAGATTGTAGAATGCGTAGGTAGTTGTAGAACAAAGCATGTCTGCGCAGGCAGTTGGACAACGGAGCATGTCTCTCCATGCCTACTCTGTGCATGGGTAGTTGAGCCATTCAAGCCATGTCGCATGAGCTGTGTGCAATTGTTGTGTGCTTAAAGAATCTCAAAAAAAAAAAAATGGAAATCCTTATTAAATCCTTACATATTCTCAAAAAAATCTAAATTAAAACACAAATAAGCCCTTAATTATTTTTTTTTTTTGAGAACTGTGTTTTAATCAGGAACATGTGTTTTAATTTAATTTAACCTAAATCTAGATAAATCAACTAGACTCGAGAACTTAAATGATATTCAAGAGCATAAAAATAACCAACCAAAATCTAGATAAAGCATAGAACATAATCAACTAGACTCACTCTTGACTCACTCAACTTCTTCGAACTCTTTTTCATTATACTTTTCAAAAGCCATGTCATACGAAGATTCTAACACCACCAGAATTTTATCAGTCCATCCCGTCTCTTGCTTGAAAGAGAAAGCAAGGTCTACTTCCTTTTGGTCACCGACTTGAATCATGGATAATTTAAAGAGCTGTTTTTTTAGCTTCCTCAAATTTGTGTTCACTCTTCACCCATTCACTAACAGTTTTCTGATGCTTTACTTCAGCATCAATGCGCTCCCTAATGGCCTCACTTAGCTTTGTGTATGTCTGTGATCTACTTTCAAACCTTGCTCATTACATTTTTTCTGACAAGCGTCCATGGTTTTTTTTGTCAGCAATGTATTTCTTAAAAGCTTTAATGGACTTAGGTTGCATTTTTTTAAGGATCTCGGGGTAATTGAGATTGTGGCTAGGGATGATAGGATTGCATTGCTCATTATCTGAGAAAAAGCCTCAAAATTTGCGTTGCCTAACCTACTTAACTGAATCATCTCTTCTTGTGCCTTCCACCTTCCTCTGTTGTCAAGTCTAATTGAAACGTCTCTGTTTTGCTTCTCACCCTCCTATGTTGTCAACTCTGACTACTCAAGGTAGCCACCTAGTAGCTGGTGGGACATGGCCACATCAGTAGTAATAATATAACTACAGTACTAATAAAACATTTACGTAATTGTTTAATAGTTGTTTCCGTATGAGTCCGGCTACAATACAGTATAGCTTTTATATCATGTATAAAAATCATAAATAAGTTTATAAAAGTTGTAAATAAGTGAATAGAAGTTGTGTTTATAATTTTTATTTACTCGTTTACAATTTTACGATTTTTATTTATTTATTTACAACTTTAATATACTTATTACGATTTTTATACATATGACAAAGTTGTTACACCGGTATACTGTACCACATCTTTTCCCTGTTAAATGTTTTACAAATGGATAATGGGTAATGCAATGTTAATGCTTACTGTATACCTGACTGGTTATTGTCTTTGATTTATTCTCCATGTTGCTTTCACATGCTTAGATAATGATGATGCAAGTGAAAATTTTATTTTACATGACAATACTAATTCGCTTTATATTGTTGAGATATATATGCTCATGGCTCTGCATTTGAACCATCTATTTTATCAGATGTATATATAGCTATCGGTTCTTAATTTGTTTTCTTGATGATAGCTATAACTTAAAAAGTAAATTCCAAAAGCTTCTAAAATCTCAAGTGAAGACTTTCATAGTTGACTGACTCTAATATGTTTTAACTTTGCTTGTCTTTTTCTTTTTTTTACTATGACTCTTTTTTTTTCCCTAATTTTTGGTGTTTGGTTTTCTTTTCTTTTTCTTTTTCTTTTTAATTTCTTGAACTTCATTGCTGTATCGAGCTGCTCCTCTAAATTTGAATGGTTTGAATTGACTTATAGTGGATTTCATTAGAAATTTGATATGATTATGTCTTTTTCTTTTTCTTTTTGTAATTTTTTTTGGTTCGAGTAGAAGAAAGAAATTATAATATGAATCAACTTTTTGCTGGTTTGAGTAAAGTATATCAATTCTTTATAAGATAGCAGTACCTTAATTTCTTAGTTTACATTAATATTATAAATTTATAGGTAAAATATCTTGTTCATTGGTAAGAGAAGAAAAAAAGCAAAAATTTGGTGGAATTGTGTAGCTGCTGCTATTTTTTTTTTAGGGTTATATGAAAAGAAAGGAATAAGAGAATTTTCAAGGAAGGTATAAAAGATAACTACGTAGAGTTATGGGAAAAACTTCTTTTTTTTTTTTTTGCTTCTCTAAGGTCAATCTCAAAAGAATTCTAAGATTTCTCATTCTTCTTTGTTCATCTTAGTTGGGAGAGGGTCTTGCAGGGTTAGCTGTATAATTGTCGTTTTTTAGTTGGTTAAGGGATAAGGCTCTTCCATTGTATAATTTCTTATGGACATGATCCAACTAATATTTGCAATACCTTTCTTTTTATAGTTTTATAAATTTTCAGTTTCTTATACATCAAATATTTTAAAATGAGTTAAAACTTAGAAACTCCACATTAACGAAGTTTGATCAAATTACTAGATTTTTTCGTCATGGTCCCCATTCACCTGGTTTCATCGAACCTCAGCAGATATAATATCATTCTTATCAAGCTTTCCCGGCTTATGACAGATGAAACCAATTTTTCATGCCCAATAAATTTTGAATTGACACACGCCATACTAATGGTAAAAGAGGCATTTGGAATGAGCTCGATGGTAGGGGACCAACAAGCACAAATTCTGGAGGAATTGTCAAGGAAGTTGACGGCAGAAGTAGAAATTTTTGTGGGAAATGCATTTTTAATATGGTGATAATGTCATCAAACCCAAAAGTCTTTATAACTTCTCGGCAATGGAAATGCTTTTTTAATCACAAAATTTTTCTCCATATCTATGATAATATTTTGGCCATATATTCTCATATTTTATGAAAAATTTAAGCGAAAATAGGTCCAAATTTTAATATAAATCTCATTATTGAGTCTCGTTTTTACAGCAAAAATGAAAAGACAAATAAACCTTTGATAATTATGAAAATCACAAGAATAGTGTTATCCACTTTTCTGTCTTCCTCCAGAATATTGGAAGGAAATATCCATGTGTCTTCGTTAGTTAGCAGAGACTTTTGCCTGAGTCCGAGGAGCTAATCCGCATCACCTTGAGGCCTCTGATCAATCAGTAGATGCCACAGGCGTCAACACCCATTTATAATTTAGCTAGTATTAACATAAAAAAGGGCTTTGGTCTATCAGATCAGCGTCTGACCTTATTCCAAAAGGGGAATTAACGCTCATTTATGATTTAGTTTTAGTGTTAAAAAAAAGTACATCAATTAGTAAGACAATAAATTTGAATTTGATACAGAAAGCTTTTTTTCAAATAAATTTATTTATTTAAAATAATTTATATGATATCTATTATAACTACCATTTTTCTAATAAATGCGAAGGTTAAGGATGTCAGAGTTCAGAAATCTGATTCATCAAAACCAATCACGGTCTCTCTCCTCTGAGTGCATTGGTAAATATGTGATGACACAGATAAGTTGTAAATTTGTACCTATATAGTAAATTTGCGGTTCTTAAGTCATGTAGAGAATCTCATTTTTACCAATATTGTAATGCTACCATTTCGCTTATGATTATGGAGATTACATTTCAGAAAATTAATACTTTTTAAAAAGTTTACTAAGGCCATCTGTGAGTGCAGTTTCGGTGGCATTAGCTTACAAATGTGGTGTGTAAGAAACATTTTTCCTCAAGAAGTCAGGATTTGGCTTTTGATTTTAAAAAATCAATCTGCAGAAAAAATCTTTTAAGGTGAGAAAGAGCATTGCTTGTGGACTATTTGTTATATGAGCGCATACAAGTGGCATCATGAGAAAGACATATATCCAGAAATAATGCTTATTTGTGAATGATTTTTATTTCAGGTAGATCCTCAACGACTGCCGAGTTACCATTCCACACATCCATTGTTGGAATCATATTGTCAAAAATATTTCTCCAAAGGTTTAGGCCGTTAATATAAACATAGATGGGGCCGGCGTACTAAAATAATTCGAGTCTAGAGCTACCAAATACAATATATACTTCTCAATTTGTCTGTGGTTCTTTCATTAGGTAAAACCTCTGGTCCTCAATATCCTTGTTTAAGTTATATGCTTCGTTATTTCTAATTTTATTTACAGTATGCTTGCCTCTGGTTTGAACTTCATTACTAAGAATAATGTTTCTCTCTCTCTTCTATTTTTTTTAAAAATTTTTCTTTTTCAATATTGGATTATTAGCGGAACCTAACTAATTTTCATTTTCTACGGTATATACTTTGTTGAATTTAGTACTGAAAGCCTGAGTTATTAATCAGCATTTCTTGATTGATTACGTTTTTGTTATAGGATAACGATTGAAGTGATAGATTTCTTTGTTTGAACTGAGATACATATGATCCTATAAGTGCTGGGGTCAAGTAAATTTCACCTAGATTTAAAAATTTGGGGAATGGGATTTGGTAAAGGTTTAAAATATCAGATAAATGAAAATATATATCAATAGCTTGTGTTTAAGTTTTGACATATTCGTGTAAAAAATTGTTAGCATGTCTGCAAGATTCTCCTCAGTATTAGATAAATGGGTTTGGGTTTTGGCATATTCGTGTTCGTGTCGAAAATGTTAACCTGTTTAATAATCGTGTCGTGTTCGGGTTGAGAGTCTTCAACACGCGAATACGATTATGACACGAGTAACATGAATAACACGAATACATATTATACACGATTGACACGATAACACAATTAACATGAATATTGACACGAACATGATTATGACGCAAGTAACACGAATAACACGAATATATATTATACACGATTGGCACGATAACACGATTAACACGAATATTGACACGATTACATATTAAATTTAAAAATACTAAACTTTTTAGACATTTTAGTCCCTACATGTATCCAAATTTTAAAATAAAAATATAATTTTAAAAACCTAATAAATTTTAAAACTTAGGATATTTTTGTTATTTAACAAAAGTTGGAAACCTAATTCTGTAACATGTCATAATCGTATTAACGGGTCATAATCGTGTTAACGGGTCGTGTCAATAATGTAAACGTGTCTTAGTCGTGTTAGACGGATCGTGTTCGTGTCTAACACGATTACAACTCGTTTATTATTCGTGTTAGTGTATCGTATCGTGTTCCCCGTTTAATAATCGTGTCGTATTCGTGTCGTATCATAGTGACACGAATAAACGGATCGTGTTCGTGTTGGGTCAATCTTTATCGTGTCATAGCTCGACACGACACGAACACGGCCCGCGAATATGAATTGCCACCCCTAATTCACAGAGAAAATAAATACACAAGATTTATACAAAAACTTCCCTCACTCACTTTCATGGAGCTCTCTGGCTCTCTTCCTCCAAAAACTCTCTAGTTTTTAAATTATGTAAACTTTGCATAATCGTCCTCTATTTATAGGAGGATTCTGCCTCAAATTTCAACATGTTAGGTGAAGTTGGCCACTTACCTTCCCATGGGAGGTGCCTACCTTCACATGGGAGAGAAGACTTTTCTAACAATTCTCCCCCTCCATCTCATGTGAAAGGGAATAACCACAAAGATGATCAAACAGCCTCTAATCTAACTTTGTCTCTACATAGCTCTAACTTGTTTTTTGTGACTACCTTTGTTAGCATGTCTGTAGGATTTTCCTCAGTAGAATTGGATTGAAAATTTATGTCATTTAACTTTTTACATTTTTATCATGCAGGATTCTCCTCAGTTAAAAAGTTTATTATCATGTAGATGAACTTTTTACATTTTTATCTAAATTTCATCCCCATGTTTTAAAAAACTCATCATAGACTACATTTTTATTAACTTTGCCATTAGATGGAAAATATATTGATTTTAAAGGGTCATATTGATCGTTTAACTTTCTTTATGTTATAATATAAAAATTAAGTTTTTTTCTCTCTCATTACCAGTGTTTTTGTCTTCTTCCTCTCATTTTTTTTCTTTTGTTTCTTCTTCCTTCTCTTTTTCTCTTTCTTTTCTTTTTACCAAAACCACTGGCAATACAAATAAAACCTATAAATTCATAGCATTCATGAGAGTCTCCATGCAATCAAACCCAAAAATAATTTTAAAGAAAACAAAAATTTACATACAAATTTATTAGCATCAACAGGAGTCTACATGCAAACAAACACAGAAATTTATTAGCACCACAGTAGCCCATCTAATTAAAGAAAACCCAAAACGTAGAAAAAACCGCCACCCATTTCAAGAAACTTACCCCAAATCTCAACCCAACATTGTTGAAATTGAACTCAATTTCTGAACCTTATCAAACTTGAAATTTTTCAATAAAAAAGAAAAAAAATCCACAAATCCAAATTAGTTGAAATACCAAAAAATTATGAGACTCAATTGAAAAGCAAATATTCAAAGCTTAATTGTCGGTGAAAGAGAATAGATGAGAGAAGGAGGTAGGAGGAAGAATTCTAGCCACACCCACCTCCCTAACACAAATAATTTCAAAAATGGAATTTAAAAAATTAAAATTTTCAAAACCTTGAAAAAAAAAACCAATTTCAACTTACTGGCTTCACAAACAAAGACAAGCAAGATTAGCCATGTCTGGTTCACATCCAGCCGCCACCGCCGCCACCAAATCACACATCCAAAAGAAGCAACTTACCAATCTCAAACATAAAAAGAGACTACCAAGCACAACAAACACAAAAACTGAGATGGTTTTGGGAAAGGACTGAACTTGTAGAAAGGGAGAGAGTGAGAGTTCTTGGCAACAATTTCTTCAAAGTCAAAGATGATAGAGGAGGTGTCAAGGAGATAAGAGTGGTAGAGGAGATGGGAGGCAATGGAAATGGCAGAGGAGATGGCTGGTGATAGAGATAGCAATAAAGATAATGGGAAGTGATGGAGAGGAGATGAAGATTTGGGAATTAGGGTTCTAAACTAATTTTAAAAATTAGAGCTTTTTATTTTTGTATTTTATTATTTAATTATATTAAGGCTATTTTGGTAATTTCAATAGAATTTGATAGAAAAATTATGTCATTTAACAATAAAAGTAATAGAAGGGTGGTCTATGATGAGTTTTTCAAAAAATATGGACAAAATTTATACAAAAGTACAACAGATCCATTTGCATGATATTAAGCCCAAAAGGTAGAGGTAGTCCATGACATTATCCAAAAATATATGGATGGGTTTTAATTTTTTTTAAATTATGAAAATAATATTGGGTTCATATTGATTTAAATACATTGATAAATGTGCGTTTTTAGAAAATAGTTTTGCAAAATGCAAACAAACAAACCCAAAGTCAAGTCTTCTTCAATCGAAAATACTTCTTTATCAAAAGCAACCTTCACTTCACATGCATAATTAGGGAGCTCATTATCAGTAAGGATGTAACATTTCATGAGTTAGAAATGTTGGAAGTTTATGATAGAGGTGAATCTATCAGGGACAAATAAAATATCAGGGATTCAAATACATCTAATAATTTAGATCAGTTTAAGGTGGAGCAATCTATTGTTAAAGGTGCTAATGTGGAAGATGTTATTACTGGTCATCAATTTGGTAACTAATTTCTGTAAACAATCAGCAATAAAGTGAGATTAGGGATTATGAGCCAACCTGAGACAAATCAAGGAGGAAGATACGACCTTCTTAGGGGTTCGGTTATGCTAATTTGATAAGTTATGCTTTGATGACAACAGAAGAAATTCAGGAGCTTGAACCAAAATCTTATGAGAAAGCAATAAGCTATCATGAAAGTGAACATTGGCAGGCTGCACTGAGAGAGAAAATTGAGTCTCTTCATAAGAATAAGACTTGGGAGTTAGTTGAAAACACTCAAGGACAAAGGTTAGTAGGATGCAAATGGATCTCCAAGAAAAAAGAATGAATTTCAGATTTAGAAAAGGCAAGATATAAATCTCAGTTGGTTACCAAGGGTTTTACACAGAGGGAAGGAATAGATTTTCATGAAATATTTTCTCCTATAGTTAAACATACTTCAATTATAATGTTGTTTGTTGTGATGGCACCCTAAGACCTTGAGTTAGAGCAAATGAACGTAAAAACTGCGTTTTTGCATGGTGAGCTAGAAGAAAGGATTTTGATGAATCAATCAAAGGGATTTGAAGAGCTTGAAAAGGAATTCCTTGAATGATTTAGAATAGTCACCTCACCAATGGTACAAGCGATTTGATAGTTTTCTGTTAAGATATAACTATAATAGAAGTAAGTATGACAACTATGTGTATTTTAAAAGGCTGTCTGAAATATGCATAATTTACTTGTTATTATACATTGATGACATGTTACTAGTATGTAAATCCATGGAGGAAATAGATAAGTTGAAGTTGTTACTCAGTAGCAAATTTGAAATGAAGAATTTGGGGGACTGTTAGAAGGATTCTTGGCATGAAAATTAACAGAGACAAAAACAAACATCTGTTAAGTCTTTCTCAACAGAGTTATGTCAAGAGGGTGCTTGGAAGATTTAGAATGGTTGTTGCAAAGCTTGTAAGCACACCTTTAGCTACTCATTTCAAATTGTCTATTGATTTGGCACCAAGGTCAGATGATGAAAGGAACTCCATGATAACTATTCCTTAAACAAATGCAGTTGGAAGTATAATGTATGTTATGGTTTGTACCAGGCTTGACGTAGCATATGAAGTGAGATTGGTTAGCAGGCTTATGGCTAATTTAGGTAAAAAACACTAGGAAGCGATCAAGTGGGCATTCCGATACCATAGAAATGCAGCAAAGTTTGGCCTTAAGTTCAAGAGATCAAGTGACAACGAAGATAGTATCATGGGGTTTGTAGACTTTGATTTTGCTGGGGACCTTGACAAGAGGAGTGTAGGGACCCGGAGACAAATTTGAACACTTCAACATTGCAGAATAGCCTTCAAGACCAAGATCTTGAGACTACATGCTCTAAAATTTTTGTATAGCTTTCTTCCATATCAGTTTATTGAGTATGTCTGCAAACTACTTGAACAAGACGATTGGGCATCTATCTACACTGGACAAGACTTGAGAAGACAAGATGAAGGTTAGAGGGATCTCTAAAAGTTGAAACGTCACTTGGATATGCCCCTAAGGCTAAATTTGTTTTCTTAGGGCAAGGGTTATATATCTTTCACGTTTGTGGCTTTTTAGAGGCTCTAACCATCAAAACGTGAAGCCATAATCATATCTTATATATATATTCCTTTATTCCTGTCTACATATAATTAGTAAACTTAGTTTGAGCTTTAAGGCTATTTGGGCCCAAAACTAATTGTAGGCCTTAATAATTAACTCTTAATTAACCCAATTATTTAATTAATCTTATTAATGAAATAATTGGCCTGATTAACTAGTCTACTAATTATTTATTTAATTTAATACCTAGGCTTTATTGTCCAATAAACCTAATTAAATTAAATAATTAATTTTTCAAAATCTAAATCATGTTCAAGCAACTTTTTAGTCAGCTACCTAGAGGATCTAAATTGACATATTTAATTACAAACTCTAATAGGTGTCTCCGATACCCTATTATCTCATAATTGGAGTGGGTTCCATCAATTAACTTTGGCTCATTCCACTATAGACCAAAATTGCACTATTGAATTAACTACTCTTTATAGAAGACTTAATAATTTAATCTGATTAAATTATTTCTTTAAGCCTTATCTATTAAGTAACAGGCTTACATAACTATCCTTCATTGTATACTAATAATTGGAGCTATGTATAGTTTACCGTTTCACCCATCTATTTACATCTTGAGCCTTTGATACTAGTTTCACATCATTTAAATGATTCGGATTTATTACAATAAATCCTAGTTTAATGAACAACCTTTAAAAAACACTTGATCGGGATTTTATCATTTAAAACTTTGTAAAACCATCAAGGTAGTACTTTACAATCCTTTTAGAGTCATGAATTCCACATCCATGTTATAGTGTCCACTAGTATACAGATCTTACAATCATAACTAGTTAACATATTGACCTTACTCTTTTAGATCTCACTTTTTATTTTAGTCAAAGACTATAGCCTGTATACTAAAAATACACTACCCACTTAGGATTAAAGTAGGAATGTCTTTAATGCTCAGGTGTAAAAATTCACATTCAGTCACGGTATTTCTACCAAATGGTAATTTCTATGTGGTATGTGTTCAATACACTCATAATGCACAAATGTCTTTGTTCTGAAGTCAACTACTTCAAATGGTTAGAGATTTACCATTTCTCCATTGAAGATAAACAACATAACAACTTTGTCTAAACAAAGCGTCCAGTTTTTGTTTATAAGTTATGAACTAGTTTCAAGCTATGACAAAATTCTATATCTCATATATATAAAAACTTTATCAATATACAAGCTCTAGAACCTTTAGTCATTGGTGCAGTCACACTTGGGTAATTTGTAAATAATAACTTTTTATTCATTTATAATAATAATGTTTAAATATTATAGAAAAATATTCATACTCTAGGGCAGATCTCTATCAAGTAGGTCTTTGACAGGTTATGTGTTCATGATTAATGGTAATACGGTTAGTTAGAAAGCTACTCCACAGTCTATTTTTGCGTTATCAACAATAAAAGTTGAGTTTATAGTAATCACAAAGGCAACCAAGGAAACAATTTGGTTGAAAGGCTTGGTAAGTGAATTGAAGATTTCATAAAAGACACCAGTTTTTTTTTTTTTTTTTTTGATGATAATTAAAGCTCAATACATCTAACAAGGAATCAGATGTAGCATGGGAGGACCACACTACAACAAAAGTGACATAAGGTAGCATTGCATTGTAGCATGTTTTTAAGAATGCTACCAAATATTCATTTATAGTAGCTTTTTCTAATAAAATGCTATTGTAATTGTATATGAAAAATAGCATTTTGTTTTTGGTTGCATATAATTATTATTTGGTAGCATTATCATATAAATGCAATTAAGTACATTAAATAAGTAGCATTTTTTATATGCTACTAAAATCAATTCATTTAAGTAGCTTCACATAAAAGCTTCCTTTTTACTAAAAAATCAGCCACTAGCCAAGAAGACTTGTCCCTCCAAAATTTCCCAACCCAATTTCAGGAAAAAATGTTTTTTTTTCTTCCAAACTTCCTCCAAAATTTTGTACAATGTGACGAACTTTGGAGTGCTAAAAACTAATAATGCCCAAACGGCGTCGTCTTGGATGAAGTGAGCGGCACAACCCTTAAAATATAGCAGCCTAACATAGCAACCCAATCCATTTACATAAAGCAAAATTTTCCTAAGTGGAACCCTAATTGAAAAAGTTTAGATCATCTTGTACAGGCCGTTAATCCACCGATCTGCTTCAGTTGAGGACGAGCAACCCACTCTGGCAACTAACTGCTTCACCAGCAAAAGCGAGAGTGAATGGGAGATTAAGGTTTCCTCCTCTTATTCGTCTTCACTCTCTTCTCTCACATACCATTTTCTCTCATGAGATACAGCAGTTCGTTGCCAGTGTTGAGCTCCTCAACCACTGTGTCTTTATCGGGCTCCTACACAAGTCAGCATAGGACTACGTGTTCGAGCAGATGGGAGCTTTTCACATCCCCTGTCACATGCTTGTGAACTTTTTAAGAATTTTTTTTTTGTTTACCTCAGAAATTTGGGTTTTCTTCTTTTGGTTGCATTTTGGTTGAACTTTTTAGAAATTTCTAGTTTCAGTATTTTTTTTTAATTTTAATTTCTGGTTTCTTTGCTCGTCAATATATATAAGCACTTCTAATAGTTGAACAACTGCATGTTTGTTGATAGAGATAGAGGTTTTACTCGTTTAAGCTATTTCTATATTAAATATCTATCTTGTTTTGTTTTATTGTGATGGATCTTTTGGTAAAACAGAAGATTGAGAAACATAGAGACTTGGTATTGCGGTGTGATAGTATGCTGCGCAAGAACCCTTTTGCTCAAGCAGTGCCATTTTTAAGTCAGAGTAAAAGAAAGCCAAGAAGAAAAATAGACAAAAATGTGTAACTCAAGATCCTCCCAAGGTGAGGAGTTATGATAGATGTATGAAGATGTTTTGCTATTGAGTAAGACTTTTTTTTTTCAAATTTATTTTCTTAAGAAGATGGTGGCAGTGCTTTATGAATGGTTGACATTTGAGCCAACGAAGGTATTATCTTGTAAAAATATGCAGTTTTAATATTTCTTGGATTTTATGTAGAGTTTAAGTGTTTAAGAGGCTGCCCCTGGCTCTTTCGCAGGTGAAGATGGCAACAAGTTAGAAAGGGTAACTACGATTACTGATAATTCTAAATGCAATTGTGATTACCATTTGATGCTTGTACAGAAAAAGATGACGATTTGCTTATCTATTGCTTGTAATTTTAATATGTTACACATTTTTCACGGTAATGTTCCCATCGGAGGCTTTCTACATGCTCTGAGAAGATTGTTCTTGTCTTTTGGTCTTGGTGTAGGTTGTTTTATATTTGTTTATTTGTGTATGTTTACTAAGTGTTCGATCAAATGCCTCATTAGTTTGAATTCATCTTTAAACAATTTTATTCTCTTCCAAATTAACGAGTATATATATATATATATATATATATATATATATATATATATATATATATATATATGCGATATATGTTAAATTGAATAAAAAAAGACTAGTGGGTTATAGAGCTAGCTAGACATTCCTTGTCAGTTTCCTTGCTGGAGTATTTTCGTTGAGTGTTTTCCTTACTATTTTCACAAAGTGTGGAGTTTTCTGTGTTATTTTTTATTTGCTTGATTTGTTAATTTAAGTCCTCTACTAAATTTTCCTTGCTAGTTTATGTTAATTTGTTTTCCTACATAATTTGTTTCTTTGTCAACTAGTGAATGTCTAACCCAAGAAATGTTTGCTTTAATTTAAGTATATAAAAAATCACCATATAACTAATGTTTGGTGTGTAAAGGTTATAATAATTGAGAAGGTTACCAGAAGTGTAAAGGGGAGCGAATCGTGCCATCGAAGAATGGAAATAAGTAAAAGTAAGTAAAGGCATGAAAGCATGTGTGGAGACCAAGCTTTTAAAGCCTATATGTGTCATGTATGATGAAATTAAGATCAAGGGAAATTCGAATGTTGGCTCTCTTTGTAAGCTAAGCTCAACGTTGCGTTCGTCCATTGAGGTTTGCTTTTTTCATCCACATTCTCATTTATGCCATCAATTTTGATTTAGTATTATTTTTTGACATTACACTTTGGATTTGAAGTGTAAAAACAGAAAAACTGAATCTCCTTTGTAAATGAGTATGATTAGTCTTATAATTGACAAAGTATATTCAGAATGTTGATTAATTATTTTGCTCAAGAATCTTGGCTAGTGCTTCTAATTATGAGTTATATTAAAACAAAATACTTCACTCAAGCTTATAACATGCAACGATGAATAAAGTGAAGTAAAAAAGAAGCTACATGTATAGTTGAAAAAAAATAAATAGAAGAACATTGAATAAAGTAAATGATGAAAAAAAAGACAAGGAAGTTAATTTAAAAACAGCATAAGAAATCAAAACAATAATTACCAATTTTAATTTACAATTTAAAAAAAAAAAAGATAACAAGAAGAATAGTATGGGAAATCAAAGACCATGCTCATACTTCTATGTGAGAAAAATGCTTCAGACACTCTTACAATACACTAGATCCCTAACTCTCACCTTCACTTTGTCATGTGCCACTTAAATATATTTTTTTATGGAATTATTGATTCTATCTCTTCATTATATCATTAATTACTATTTAAACTTATTAATTTTATCAAGATAGCATAATTTCATCCTATCAAACTATAGTTTCTATTATATGCAAATTTAAGTAATGTAGTGTGTTAATCTCTTATTGCCATTTCATGCATCTTTAATCATTAATTTTATTCATCTTATATCACATTAGTTTATGTCCTTTATACAATATTTATGTGTTTAGTATCATAGTAGTTAAGATTACTATAACACCAAAGGGTTTATAACAAGCAATGAGGTTAAGTTATGGACGTCTAGATGTAAAACTTTATTTTGGCACAATTTTGTGAGTGATTTCCAACATCAAAACTACTAGAATTTTGAATAGACACTAGCGGATACAAAGGAGATGGAACATTATCATTATATGATCAACTTGTATTATTATATAGGACAAGTTTTCTTTTTTCTTTGTCAACTAACAACTTTTTTAACTTTGAATTCATGAATGCAGGCCATCAATGTGGAGAAGATGATACTTTGTCGAAAGCAGTGGATGGAGATCAATGATATTTAACTATTTTTTATATAGTAGTTGTGTAACCTTTTTTGTATATATAAAAGACATATTTGGTTATTGATAATGTAATGAATATTGTAATTATCCTGATTATGAATGAAATATCGAAAACTTCATTTCTTAGTTTCCTACTTATGTATTTGAATTATTAGACTCATTGTTTTATAATAGGTGTCCATGTAAAAAAATGGTATATAAAAATTGACAATTGACAAAAATTAATGCTATAAAAGTCATTTTTGTAGCATTTTTAAGAGGCTATAGAACCAAACAAGCGAAGGAATTTCTATTGGCTTTGTAGCATCAAATAAAAGCTACAAAATGATGTTCTATAGCTTTTAAGAAATGCTATAATAAGTAGTTTCTTAGCATTCAATTGTTGCCACTAAAAGCATATTTGTAGCATTCCATAAAAGCAACAAATGTTAGGACTTTTAGTTGCTTGGGCTACCATAGCATGCTTAAAAATGCTACCATTTACTTCTAGTAGCATTCATCGCATGCTACCTTAAGCATTTTTTGTTGTAGTGCCAAGCACATTGATATTAAATTATTCTTTGTGAGGGAGTTAGTAATTAAAGGAACCATAATGGTGAACAAAATTACAACAGAGGATAACAAAGCTAACATAATTATCAAGGTTGTCACAAGAACAAAGTTCAAGTACTGCTTGGACTTAGTCAGGACAAAAGAAGTTACACTGCCTCAATAGTAAGGTAATTATAGGGAGAGCTGAAGTTTCTTCCACCAAGGTGGAAATTTGTAAATCTGGTCTAATAAACTTCATGTGTAACAATTTAAATCAATTGTAGGAATTAGTTGTAGGAAGTTATTTATAGAGTTGACGGTGACCTTATATGCGATAGTATTGAAGTTATAAATAATGGTATTCACTACCTTGATAACATTAAAGAATTTGAAAAATTGTCAAAAGTGAAAGACCATGATGAGTGTGAAGATGTTGATTATAATGAAGATAAATGACGATGGTTCATATGTTGATTGGCATGATGTCAAAGATGGCATTGACAACGATGATGACAAAAGTTTGTTGTAATACCAATCATTAACATGAAATTTTACCAATTTTATACGACATAAGTTTCTTCAAATTATAAGGCCAACGTTCCTGAGGCTTGTTTCATTTTAATAATGAGTTAAGGATTATTTATTTTATTAAGAGTAGAGGCATTTGTACCCATATTAATAGCCCTGACCACCTATGGGAAACTAGGTAATGTTTAAGGAAAATTAAAAAAATAGACACAATTAGGGACCCTCATTGAAATTTGGACACATCCTGAAAAATTTTTATGCCATAGACACTTTCTTGACAAAAAGACTCAATTACCCTTATGTATTCAATTTTTTCCCAAAGCCTTATTTCCCTTTTCAGAAAAAAAAATACCGAAACGCCTGGACATCGTTCGAAACGAAAACCGATACGAGCATTGGCTGAGGATAGAAGCAAGAAATCGCTAGATTTGTCCTTTTTTTTTTCGTAGTTTGAGTGATTCATTTGGTTGTTTTCTAGTTCGTTAGATTTGATCTAGTTTTTAGGGAATCTTAATTAGGGATTTGAGTTTCCGTCAGATTTGTGAACTTATTCTGTGTTTTTACGGATAAATCTAGTGTTATTATATTGTTTTTGTGGTTTGATGTGTATGAAAACTGTGGAAACCGACTGATTTCGTAGCGAGATAGACGATGACGAGTGTTAGATGTATCTCGACATAACTCGACACTCGACACTTGACACTTACATGTCGAGTCATATCGGATTCATAACCGACACTTGATATCAGTCTATTTTCGAAGACATATTCATCCGACACTCAACACTACCTTTCATCCGACATGTTGAGTGTCGGATACTTGAAAACCGACATATCAACGTCTCGAATCATGTATCCGACACTCGATATGTCGGATGAAAGGTAGTTTCAAGTGTCGGATTAACTCGAATAATCCAACATCCGACAATATCGTATAGTCGGTTAGAGGAATCCGACAGGAGTTTTATCAGTTTAGAGACATATCATATAAGGTCGTTGATAATACAAAGCCGTTATAGTTAAATTTGATGCACAAAGGCAAAAAAACAAAGCTCAAACAAGCAACCTGCCAAAATACTCGACGAAACTCGACAACATAAACCGATAAAACTCCTGTCGAATTCCTCCAATCGACTATACGACTTTGTCGGATGTTGGATTATTCAAGTGTCAGATTATTTATCCGACACTCGACACTACCTTTCATTCGACATGTCGAGTGTGGGATACATGATTCGAGACGTTAATATGTCGATTTTCACGTATCCGACACTCGACATGTCTGATGAAAGGTAGTGTTGAGTATTAGATGAATCATCCGACACTCGATGTCTTCGAAAATAGACTGATATCAAATGTCGATTGTGAATCCGACATGATTCAACATTTGAGTGTCGAGTGTCGAGTGTCGAGTTATGTCGCGATACATCTGACACTCGCCATCGTTTGCCTCACGACGAAACCAGTCGGTTTCCATAGTTTTCATACACATTAAACAATAAAATTGACATAATAACACTAGATTTATCCCTAAAAACACAGAATAAGTTCACAAATTCGACGGAAGCTCAAATCCCTAATTAAGATTCCCTAAAAACTAAATCAAATCTAACGAAACAGAAAATAACCAAATGAATCACTCAAACTACAAAAAAAACGACAAATCTAGCGGTTTCTTGCTTCTATCCTCAGCCGATGCTCGTGTAGGTTTTTGTTTCGAGCAGTGTCCAGGGGTTTCGGTATTTTTTATCTGAAGAGGGAAATAAGGCTTTGAGAAAAAATTGAATACATAAAGGTAATTGAGTTTTTTTGTCAAAAAAGTGTCTATGATATGATATGATATGAAAATTTTGTAGGATGTATCTAAATTTTAACGAGTGTTTGTAATTGTGTCTTTTTTTTTCAATTTTGTTTAATGTTTATTTACTGTACTGCCTTGTTTTCTGTGCAGTGATTTTTGAAGAATCGTCCTTCTGCAAGTGAAAGAAACGGTCGGATTGTGGGTAGAATGCAATGCCAAATTAATGAAGTTGTTACTGGAATGCCAAATTAATGAAGTTGTAACTGGGGGCAGATACACTGCACTGCAGATGATGAAGAAATTAGATATATAACATAAGTTTATTTTATTGACAGATTAACTTTTAGCCGAATGGAAGTTAAATTATTATCAACGGTAGTATATGTGATGTTTTGACCTGCTTGACCAAAGACAAAGAATTTAATAAACACAGAATGTGTAGATGAGCAATATTTAGAAGAGATAAAAATATTTCTTAGAGGGTTTTTTATTTTATTATTATCATGTTTACACAGAATATTATATTAATTCATAAATTTTCAAACCAACATTTATCTATGTGATTATAAACTTATCAAAATCAGACAGATTAATTAAGTTATATTTAATTTTTTTCCCTCAAATAATATCTATCTTAATCTTTTATGTTTATTTATACATAATATTTGATTGCTCACATACAACACATTGACTTCAAGTCGTCACGTCATCTGTATGAATTATCAAATCTATCTACCACATTCTTTGAACCAAAAAAATTCGGCAATTTTAACACTGGAAGAATAAACACGTTTCAATTTATTACCAATTATGTTTATATCTCACGTATTTGCCATAAATGTAAAAAATATATTATTGTTTTATTTATTTTTTTTAACTAGACTTAAAGTTAAGAATGAGCTGGCAGTAGGCCCCACTGAAAAAAAAAAAAAACACAAACAAAACGCTTTCTTTCATTCTTCCCTTCCATTTCAACTCCCATTTCAGAAAACGAGAGAAGACAACAACGCAAACATTGTAGTACTAGTACTGCTTGCTTTGCTTGCTGGGTGGGAAGGTGAGGGAACTGAAAACAACTATCACTCACTCATCATGGCCGACTCTTTCTGTCCGGACTGCAACCACCTCACGGAGGTCGTCTTCGACCACTCGGCCGGCGACACCATTTGCTCCGAGTGTGGCCTCGTCTTGGAGGCCCACTCAGTTGATGAGACCTCCGAGTGGCGTACCTTCGCCAACGAGTCATCTGACCGCGACCCTGTTCGTGTTGGTGGGCCCTACAACCCTCTTTTGAGCGACGGGGGGCTTTCCACTGTTATTGCCAAGCCGAGTGGTGGAGGTGGTGGTGAGCTTCTGTCTGGTTCGCTTGGGAAATGGCAGAGCCGTGGGTCCAATCCTGATAGGAATCTTATTCAGGCGTTTAAGTCTATTTCTGCCATGTCTGATAGGTACCAGAGAGACTCTCGAGTCGAGTGTTGCGCTGTTAGATACTTGCATTTATTGTTGGAAGCGTTTTCATTGTTGTTCTTCTCTTTGCTACTTTCGCTCTTCGGGCCCCTTTTATTTTATTTTATTTTATTTCATTATATTTTGTAGTCTTGTCTTGCTATCGTTTTCGATTTTGACTGATCAAGTGAACTATTATGTATGTTTTCTACAAGCCAGCTTTTTTATATGAAAAGAATTTTTATTTAATGTTATTTTAATATGGGTTCTTCTTAATTGTGTCAATCTCAAAGATGACTAATATAAATTAATGGGTGTTTCAGGTTGGGACTGGTTACAACCATAAAGGTATTATTGTTATCTATTTAAACAAAATTCTGATCTTTAGTAAATTTATATTGTTTGCTTATACATATGCTTTTTGACCATGCATGTTAAGTGTTTTGGCTGGCCTATAAGAATTGTTCTCAACCCTCAAACTATGATTTGCATCTTTGTGGAATAAATATTTAATTGACATTTCAATTTGATGTGGTTAAAGCTTATTTAAGAGTTCATCTGAGGAACATTTCCTGTAATAAATATTCATGGATAGTTATTCTTGTCATACCATGTTTAATGTGCGCTTGAGAAATTTACGGGAGCATACATGTTGTTCACAGCTGAATCAGTCACGATATTGGGTCAAATGTTAAATGCTAGAAAATGCGACTGTTTGGCACAATGCTGCACATGAGAGATTTAATTCCTCTTCAGTAGTTGTCAATTCATATGTACAATAAAGTTCTGAAGCATATATACTATTTAAAGTGATTTTGTCTCCATTATCCTATGTATTTTATATTTTAGTGCTTGAAAATCTATTCCGGAATTTTTATATGCTCACATATTTATGTGGTCTGCTGCTTCATGAAGTAGTCTGCTGGTTTCTACTTTCAACAGTCTTGCTTCTATATCGATCCATATAAGGGCCTTTAGATTTGGAGTTCTCATCTCCTATTGGTTTCTAATTTTGACTTTAAGGATCGCGCTAATGAAATTTATAAGAAGGTAGAAGACCAAAAACCTCTTAGAGGACGAAATCAAGAAGCTATTGTGGCTGCCTGCCTCTACATTGCTTGTCGACAAGAAAGCAAGCCCCGAACTGTGAAAGGTAAAGAGCATTCTTTATTTAAAAATTTTGTTGATCTTCTTTGTGTTATAAGAGTACTAACTGTGTAGATGTCAACTAGAGTTCTGCTCTGTTGCCAATGGGACAACAAAGAAAGAAATAGGACGGGCAAAAGAGTTCATTGTGAAACACCTGGAAGCAGAGATGGGTCAATCTGTGGAAATGGGAACCATACATGCTTCGGACTATCTGGTGAGTTTTCTGCCAAAGAATTTATTCATTCTATTCCTTCTCTTCTGTGATTTTTTTCTGTTGCATGGATTTCTCTTTTATGTGGCTTTGTTGGGAGTTTTCTTAGTGTACCTATTCGTATAATCTGTATCTTCAATTTGTAGAGACGTTTTTGTTCCAATCTTGGAATGACCAATCAAGCTGTTAAGGCTGCGCAAGAAGCTGTGCAGAAATCTGAAGAGCTTGACATAAGGTTAATTCTGGTTTTCTATTCACTTAGAAGAAACTGAGAACTTATTGTTAGAATGGTGTTTTTCTGTTTGCATTTTCACTTCTCTGTGTAGTAGACATGAAGTATATGTGCTTAAGGTCCTTCACAAGAAATTAAAGATATCTAGTTCTTGAATTTTATTGAATTTTAATGTTTTACATTTCTACATGGTATCTTACAGAACCCTGCTAGCATACTCCTAGCTACTATCAAGGAAGAAAAGAAGGGACCATCAGTATTATTCCTATTCATGAACACTGAAGTTATATAGAAGAATTTAATGAGTATTTTCTTTTTTCTTTTTTTAATAAAAAAATTGAAAATAAAAAACAACAAAAGCCACATACCGACCTCTTTCAGTCTCTTAATTTGTGGTAGTATTGGAAGCTTTAGAATCTTATCCTGAAACTGGCACAATCTTTTAGTAATTTTTACTGGAATTTTGCAGTAATTCCTCGAGAGAGGATTATGTTGTATCATAATACTTATGATTTGGAGATAATGTCCTTTGAATAAGCAAAATTCTCACTTCCCATCTACAGGAGGAGCCCAATCTCAGTGGCAGCAGCTGTTATATACATCATAACTCAACTATCAAATGATGCAAAGCCTCTCAAAGGTTAGTACAAAGTTATGAACTCTTTGCCATTTTGTTTACTTGGATAATATTCACGAGCCTGTGGTTGCAGAAATTTCTGTTGTTACAAGAGTGGCTGAAGGGACCATTAAGAATTCCTATAAGGATCTTTATCCTCATTTGTCTCGTATAATCCCAGACTGGTTTGCAAATGAGGAAGATATCAAGAGTCTGCGGTTATGAAAATGCTTGAAGGTGATAGTTTGGTTTCATTGTAGCAACCACAAAGCTTTAACCCGCTTCTTCATTGGACATGAAAGTTTTAAGTACTGCCACCTTTCGTTGGGTTAAAAATGTCACGTAAATACCCTTCCAACATGTGGTCTTAGAGGACACCATAGCTAGCATATTAATATTAGCTTTGTATATCCTTTGGAGCAGGAGTTGTTTAATCCTTTTTATCTATGTTGCTTTTAGAAGCTCCACGCCTTTGCTACTAATTAATGTTATTACTTTATTGTAGGGAATAAGGTGGCAGTTTGTGAGGTTTAGATGCTAACCAGGTCCTCTAATGGATCATATCTAGTGATCACCATTTGGGTGCTTTGTAACCCGTAGTAATTATCTAACTAATTGAAGCCACTGAGCCAGACATCAAACCCGAAATTTGAAGATAACTGCATGGTCTCTACCTCTTGCACTTGCATTATGTATCTTGTCTACTAGATTTTCCAATTCCTACGTGATAATTGATATGCTTCCAATTTCTTTGATTAAGATATTAATTGAAATGTCTGTAAAGCCCAAGAAGTTCGGTCTTGGTATATATTTATGCTTACTTCATGTCATGGCCGCTTAGTCCTGGTTTCCGCTGTGGTACTTTGACGAATACCATTAATGCATAGATTAATCAACTAAATTCAACCTTATCCAAACTCATTTATGCTGCACTTTTCATCTTCTTTTCTTTGAGGAATCAACATATTCCAGGTGCATGGCCCATAAACAAAAAGATTTTTAGTGCCTAAATGGATTAGGCACTAAAATATTTGATAAAGCAGGATAGTCGATCTTTCTCAAAAGCAAAAAGATTCAAATGAGGAAAGAGATTCTGAGATGCAACGACAAAGATGGCACTATCATCTTTTATAAACTTTTTCAAACACTTCAGATGTCATGAAAATAATGCAGAAAACCCAAACTGGTAACTAAAGTTGAATAATATTAATAATTGGATGTCAACCGGATATTTTGCGCGGTGAATGATATGGATTTCGCGTGTCCTACAAGAGAAGAACGAAAAGAGTGGAAGTATGAACCCGAAAAAGAAAGTGAGATGTGCGTGAGAAAGTAACCTCCCAATCTTCCAAACAACAATAATTTCGAAGTACTTACGAATGAAATTCATGCCCATGGGACTAGGCCACGTGAGTGATATGACTCGACCATTTGTCTTCTTTTTATGATAGAAAACGACCATATATGACTAACTGGTTGAGTGGTCCCTTGCATAATGACTAACTGGACCACACTACTATTACTGCTACTGCTACTCCTATTGACTGGTTTCTGGGTTACCCATTTGCCAACTCAAACAGTTTTTAGCCGAGGGAACCCCTTCGTCTCCTCTGAATTCTAGTTTTGTTATTGCGGTGCAGGGAAAAGATGTCATTATTGAGGGCATATACTGTTTTGCCATGATTATTGCCATGATATGACAGCACATAGTTGTCACAGTGATTATAACATTCCAACTTTCATGACGGTTCCTTTCTACCACTAAATCATGACATTTGTGAGCCTAGCGCGGTGTTGAGCATTCAGGTTTCAGTCCATCTCTATGTCAAGTCAGGAGTCAGGATCGATTTGAGTTGAAAGATTCCAAGTGTCTCACTCTACAATTATGCAAACGATCTTGCCAATCTTTTGAACTGAATTTTATGGAGAATGACTCGACCTGACCTAATGAAAACAAACCATAAATTAACCACGAAAATAGCTATAGTAGGGGACCCCATGACTCCTTCAATACTCGTCATTTTGTTTTGACAATCAACGTCACCAAGTCCCACTTCACTTTCCTGTGCGCATGAACCTTCGATGTGTGGACTTGTAGTCTGCATAATTTGTCCTTTGGGATCACCGTCCACGTAGACCCACCAACGGATTTCAATAAAAAATCAACGTAGAGAATAAATAAATAATCATCATATACAAATCAATATTATTTGCTTGTTGATAAACACCGCTCATTTGCCACTCTCTACCTACTCTTCTTTATTAAGTGACATACATTGTCATCCAAAGTCCAAACTCTAGCACTAACTCTCTAAGCGAAGTCCAAGCCTAGTGAGTGACAAAGAAAGCAAGCAAAACAATCAAAAAGCCTATCCAAACCATTGCATTGCAGTTTCAACAGAAAAGCAAGGAAAAAAAAGGAAGATGGTGCCATCAACAATGACCGAGATGTGGACAACAATGGGTTCTACAATCGCCAGTTTCATGTTTCTGTGGGCAATCGTACGCCAATACTGCCCCTATGAAGTTCGCCGCTACTTTGAGAAGTATACACACAGAATCATGGGATTCTTTTATCCTTACATCAAGATTTCAATCCATGAGTTCACTGGAGAGCGTCTCAAGCGCAGTGAGGCATATGCTGCTGTTGAGGCCTACCTCAGTGTCAACTCATCTAAGAGTGCTAAAAGACTAAAGGCTGAGATGGGAAAAGATAGCAGCAACCTGGTGCTCAGCATGGATGAGTATGAGAGAGTAACAGATGAATATCGCGGAGCAAAAGTTTGGTGGGTATCGAGCAAAGTTGTGTCACCAACACGGAGCATGTCATATTATCCAGAGCAAGAGAAGAGATACTACAGGCTGACATTTCATAAGCGGTACAGGGAGATCATTACTGAGTCATATCTGGAGCATGTTCTGAGGGAAGGGAAGGAAATAAGGGTGAGAAACAGGCAGAGGAAGCTTTATACGAATAGTCCTGGTTACAAGTGGCCAAGTTACAAGCAAACTATGTGGAGTCACATTGTGTTTGAGCACCCTGCAACGTTTGAGACGATGGCGTTGGACCCTGAGAAGAAGCAGGAGATAATTGAAGATCTTGTAACTTTCAGCAAAAGTAAAGATTTTTATGCAAGGATTGGAAAGGCATGGAAAAGAGGGTATCTTCTTTATGGCCCACCAGGGACTGGGAAGTCTACTATGATTGCTGCAATGGCAAATTTGTTGAATTATGATGTGTATGATCTTGAGCTCACTGCAGTGAAGGACAATACAGAGCTTAGGAAACTTTTGATCGAGACAACCAGTAAATCTATCATTGTTATCGAAGACATAGACTGCTCACTTGATCTAACAGGTCAAAGGAAGAAGAAAGTAGAGAAATCTTCTTCGGATGATGACAAAGAAACGTTGGAAAAGGAGGTTCCTCGGAAGGAACAGAGAGAGGAGGGAAACAGCAAAGTCACACTCTCAGGACTGCTCAATTTTATTGATGGGCTCTGGTCTGCTTGTGGAGGGGAGAGGCTGATTGTATTCACAACAAATTACGTGGAGAAGCTTGATCCAGCTTTGATTAGAAGGGGCAGGATGGATAAACATATAGAGCTTTCTTACTGCACTTTCAAAGGATTCAAAGTGCTTGCAAAGAATTACCTCAAAGTGAAAACTCATCCTTTGTTTGATACAATTGAAAGGCTGATGGAAGAGACCAAGATCACTCCTGCTGATGTTGCTGAGAATCTTATGCCCAAGTCTCCTTCTGATGATGTAGAGAAATGTCTTTCCAGCTTGATTCAGGCTCTTGAGGAAGGAGAGGAAGGAGAAGCTAAGAGGAAAGCTGAGGAAGAAAAAGCAGAAGAAGCTGAGGAATCAAAAGAGAAGCCCGTCAAGGAAAATGCTGCTGACCCAAAAAGTTAACCAAGAAATACAAGAAATTTTATGAACGAGCTTTTTAGGAATAATTTTTCAACGATATTTTTATGAGCAATTGTCTGCTTCATGGATTGGAGTATAATCATATAGATAACTTCATGTAGTAATAACAAGTCTCCAACTCGTAAGCCCATTTAGTCTCTGAGAAACGCTATTGGAACAACAGAATAAAACAATACACCGGCGCCGACATAAGATGAAATCGGAGCAATACAAATGACAAATCCAAGAATACCACTTGAAAATGTTTCAACAACATAACCAAGAAAAAAAATACTTAAAACTAGAAAATTGGACTGTTAAGAGAATAAAATAGTAACCGTTTTGAGGGAGGCTGGTTCCATTACTATAGAGAAAACAATTTTTGACCCTACTACTTTATCAAGACCCAACCAACCCACGTGCTCAAGTGGCAGATCAATCTCCTGATCATGACATAGACTACGGCGCTTGAACATCTAAAGCCAAATTTTTCAGTTACAATATCAGTTAAAAGGTTATTGTACATTGATTGGATAAGCTAAAGAACTCTCAACGAATTCCCATCCACCTGTTGTAGGCTTTCTTTGAATGTAGACATACTAAAAAATGACTACCTAATCTACGTACTTCTCAGCATCATGTTGCTCCTCACAGCAAATCCAGAATGAATTGCACCAAGGTTGTTGCTTTAAATAAGCCATGGAAGGCAGAAGGTTCTGATCATAACTTCCACTATGAGCTTAATGCAAAATTTATAGTTCTTACTATCGTACACTAAGCGCCCCCAAGAGAAAACTACAACTCTTGCTTTCCAGCAGAGAGGGGAACTTCAAAAATCACCTGTATCTTCATCTTTTATTGAGTTTGGACCATCATCAAAACCAGAAACAGGGGCAAGTTCATTTAGGTCAAGGAAACGTCTCTTTTTGACACCCTCAACTTCACCTTGGCCTGGGCTATTTGGTTTCTCAGGTGGTGGCTGGGTTTCCTCTTTCTCAACTGACTCAGCATAACCTTCAACAGGTTGATCAACTTTTCTTTCCTGCTCATCTTCGTGGCCATCTGATTCTTGACTACCCATTGAATAATCTGCATTTTCACTTGCATCTGAGTGTTCATCTGATGCATTTGATGCATTTGACTTATCAGGTTTATTTGACTCTGCTTCTGATTCCGACAGCTCATACTGCCGATAATTGATGCGGGTTCTGGTAGCCCTTTTACTGCGTCTTAGACCTGACTGAAGCTCATCTACTGACCTTAATTTAGTTTCCCTCCGAGTACGACCTGGCAATTTCTTAAATTTTGGGGGCTCATCACTGTCCTCGCTGATACTCAAGGAGTCTTCTTCTTCTTCCTCCTCCTCATCTTCAGCATTTTCTTCATCCCAATGGTACTCCTCATCTCCTTCAGAGCTGCTAGACAGCTTTCTCCTCTGTTTTCGTTTTCTCAGATATTCCTCATCATAAACGACTTCTCCAACTATATCATCATCACTGTCAAAATCCGCCTCATTATCAGAAACTGCTTCAACAAAATCTTTTACAGAATATCGTTGAGGCCTCTGTCTCCGCCGATTACTACATACCATATGTGCAATGGTTAATTCATTTAATAAGTTTTTAAGGCAATCAAACATATAGTGAAATAATACCTTCGGTCCAATTGCTCAGATTTATGCTCTTCATCACCCTCATCATAATCAAGAGAATTAGGCGACAGTGCATGGAAAGTGACATGTTCAGAGGCATGTAAAGGATCACCCCATTTACCATTTGTAGAAGCTTCAGGCTTGGAACCAGCTTCTCTCCTCTGGATAGGCTCTGGGGACGGTGGTTTTCGCCTGAAGCCACAGTACCAATGAGAAACATATCAAGAAAAATGCCCCGCAGAACTTTTCACAACTCAATCATAATACTGTACAAAGAGAACCTTAAGTCCCTTCCGACAACCTTTCTAAAAAGTAAAGCCCTTACAGCCATCTATATGGGAAACTGATAATTACCACCCCACGAGTTTCCTAACTCCCAAGTTACAAAGTCTACAAGTAGTTTCGAGTTTTGAAAATCGATGAACACATAAGAGTCAAGGGATTTCTAAGTTTAAAATTACATTAAAAAAATAAAATAAAAAAAAGGGATGTAGATTCAAGAAGAAGAGAGTTCCTGAATAAATTTCATACTTGGTTATCTTGATAGCCTCATTGATCGACCGGTCATAATCATCTGCAAAAATATTTCACAAAGTCAAGAGTTTCACAAATCAATCCCTATATGAGATTTAAATCAATGCAGTCAAAACATTTCCTCACTATGATGAGGTCATCAGAGAGCAGCACAGCCCAAAATCTTATAGTTCAGGAATCAAATTTTTAAAATTAAATTGGATATCACAAGATACGAAAATAACAAAAAATAGAAATTTGTGCCACATAGATATTCATCAAATAGATTATCTTACAGAGATCCTATAGTTCAGGAACCAAATTTGCTTACAGACTATTGAATATATGTCACTATTGCTACTCTTTCATTCTCTTTAATGTGCCCAATATTAATTATAGAAGTAATGGTAGCTGCAGAAAACTTGCTTGTAACTCAAAGCAGAACAAACAATTAAGAAGAAAATACTGAGGTAAATTTATGATGGTCTTACCAAATGTGTAGGTGACTGGTTTTCTGTCACGAAGCGAACGTCCTGGAGCAAGCCCATCCACATTTATGAAGTTATCAAGAAGCAGAGCTTGTCTGTGTTGCTTCTTCAGCAATTTCTCTTTCCTCTGAGCAATCGTAAAAACAAAAAAACAACATATAGCAATACTTACTAAAGCCAAAGAAATGGAAAACCATATGTAAATGAAAATCATAACCAAGTTAAAGGAAAAAATAAGACAGTTCTTTTTTGGCTCTTTTAACAAAGATCAATTCCTGTTTATGTACCTTATGTTCTTTCTCAATGTCAGGAAGCATGTCAATCTTTAACTTCTTCCCCAGGGAAACCTCAGTTCGATTTTTACTTGAAAAAAGCTTTTCCTGCAGCACCAATAAAAAAACAATCAAAATGCATATAATATGAATGTACAGAAAAGCTTGTTGCTCTCCGCTCTGATTTGGTATCCAACAACAAATTTGACATTCTTTAGAAGCTCCCAACAAAAAAAAAAAGGCCATAAAATTCCTGTTTGCTATTGCTAGAACAAATGCATAGGGGCCCTTGCATGATCCAAAGGTCTGACAGATTCACCACACACCAGGACTGAAGTTCCTCAGAGGAGAGAAAAAAAAAAGGTTGCAGTACATTACATTTTTAACATCCAAAATTTGTTTGCCAACACCTTCTCCCCACAACAAAAAAAAGAAAAAAGAAAAAAAGGCAAAACGTTTTGCAGACGATGGTCCATTCAAGAGGACACAAGGCCCCACCATGGCTCAATGGACCTCACATGGCACACCTCTGGTGACTCAACTCCAAGGCAAGCCTATAAATGTTTAATCTTTGGTTTAGTCTCAGCATTCCAATCATATGCAAAACTGATACATAATCTCGATAGTACTCCAACATACCCTTAAGTTTCTGATATCACAATTATCCAGAAGGTACTTTTGCAGAATAAGAATTAATGTAAGAAAATAGGAATTAACTCCATAAAAATCAAACAACTTGTAAGAAATCAAATTTAAAAGAAATAGAAATAATTGAACCAATCAACATTTTTTAATAATAACTGATAGATCGCATGTGTACATAAATAGACAATTTTAGAAACTTACAGAAACATCCTGAAATTCCTCCAAATTAGTTGCAACTGTTTCCCACTGGTAAGTTGTATTAGGAAGGACATGAGAACCCTTTTGTTTTGCTTTCTTCATCTCAACCTTTCTTATTTCCCGGTACAATCGATGACCTACCACTGGATCATCTTCATACCTGCACCAGCACATAGACAGCTTGTGTAACTAATTGTAAACACCAAAATTTATAGGTTAATCAGGTATAGAACCTTATAAGAATATTGTACAAATCTTACTGAATTACTTGCAAAAAGTTTTACTATATTACCAGTAATTAATTCCATGTGAATCACCCCCAATCCGTTCTTTACGAAATGCTGAAAGTTGAACACCATGTTTAAGTGAGTTGTCAATGTAGTTCCGGATATCTTCTTGCTGCAGAATATTATTATGATTCAATTCCTCTCATGGAACAAACGACAAATAGAAGAAATAAAGCACTTAAAATAACATATGTCAATATCTAGCTAGCTCTCAACACAAGGATTTTTGTTGGAAAAAAAATTAAAAATTAAAAAAAATGAATTTAATTGAAAATAAAAAGATTTATGATCAAGGTGAACTAAATGAATAGGATATTGACTTCCAAAATTTCAATACATTGTCATGATGGATAGGAAATGCGTCATGGCATTAGTTTTCGCAAAAAGCCTTCATACATCTTAAAAGGGCAATGAATGAGGATAACAGAAAGGATTACCTATAAAAAAATAAATAAATAAATAAATGAATACTACTTGCTTACATGATCAAAATAAAGGTTTTAGATGAAATCAAGAGTTTATGACTTCGTACAAGCATAAAATAGCAGATTTCTTTAAAGGCAAAAACCAATTAGCCTTGATTAGAGCATTTTATCATTTTGAAAGCATAGGCTTCAACTTGGAAAGCCCTGAAAGAATTACATGTTATATATTGTTTGCACATAACAAATACTTAACTGACATTATAGGAGGGTGTCAATTTGAATTGTAATCAAATTTATAGAATACATGATATACATGGAACGCAACTGTAGTAGAATAACAGTTGAATAAAGATTTTTTTTTTTTAATCTACTTTTAGCAACAAAATGAACATATATGGATAGCAGACATCTAAAACACACACTATGACGTTAACTAGATTAACAATCAACAAACAAATTTAAGATGGCTTTCCACAATGGTAAAATGAACTTCAGAAGTGCTTCTGGAGTGATCTTATAATTCCTGATGAAGTGTTATTGTCTTGACTATCAAATAAAGGGGAATTTGTTACAACAAGGTCAACTATGCATTATGCTAAATGATGTTGACAAATAAGAATTAGCACTTTCAACATATCAGAGCAACCAAGACAAATACACTATATTATTGAGAAAATAAAGGCAATATTGAGAATGAATCAAACTAAATTTTCATTTTATAATGGTTGGCATTGGCCCAACTGATGCAAATATGAATGCTTCTCATCATCTGCAGCAAAAATAAATATTCCAGTAAGGACTTATTTCATGCCTTCTCTGATAGGGAGAATGTATTTCATACAAAAAGAAAAAGCCATGAAGTACATAGAACAGCCTGAATGACGTTCTACGCAATGGAATATTATGGTCCTATACCAGATGAAATTAAGTTAAAAGATTTACAACCCAAAATTAAGCATTCAGGAACAAACTTGTTATATGAGTTGAGTTTTTATACAAAATGGGCCAATAAAATCATGACTAAGTACTAGTAATAATGCATGGATGAGCGCCATATTAATATCTTTAACTCCCAAAAAAAATATATTGAAATGTAGTTTGGGGAAATAAAACTTTCAAGATCATCATGGGTCAGCGGCAAGTATCTAAAGGCTATAGATATAAGAGATTCTTTATTGATGATAATGATACCTCAACACGAATATCACACAATGCTTTCAATATCACCACACGAACTCCAGGATCAAGCGTTTTATATAGTTCAATCTCCGTCCTAACAAATGACTAGACATTAGCAACACTCAGAGCATCATACATAGATTATTCCATAAAGCAATAGCTCCTCACCCATGTGAAGCAACAATAGGAAGATCCCCTTCTGCAACCTGCAACAAGACACCAAGCTCATGTCAGAATAGTACAACTATGTATGGCATATTATTCTCCAACATCAGTTGAAAAAGGAGTAGAATGATCAAGTTACCCAATGCCACCAATCTCTTAATTTTCTGCATAAAACAGTAACCCACGTATCACGCGTAAGGGCCATTCGTGTAACAGGAGGGATTGCCTATACCAAAGAAAAACTAAGAACAATAAGCAATGGCATTCGTGTTAGCATATGAAAATACAATTAACATATTGAAATTTTTTAACAGCATCCCAAAAAGGGTTAAGATAACACTAAACCATCCACAAAAGTATGCACAAACTGAACAATTTTGGTTGGTTAGGCATAAAGGAAGAATGGAAAAGGTGAGCCATGGTAAAGAAATCCATAGAGTGACTAATACTCCAAACCATCCCCAAAAACATTTAGGAAATACTGATACATTTAGCTGTACTTGCTTTAGAAAATCACAGTAGCTGATCCTTTTTTACATTTTCTTGTAAAGCAACTAAACCTAATGCAGCCACACCACTAGTCTAAAACCAAAACTATAACCTATATATTCTACAGCATTACCACAGTCTTTCCTCTTGATAGTTCTTAATTTCCAGTTAAGAAAACCCAAGATTATTGAACAAAAGTTGGAGGAATAAAAATATGCCCATCTAAGTGCCATGTCCAGGCAATCACCTTGAGTAGCAAACCACTGCCACTAAAAAAATACTCAGATAAATCTCTAATGTAGCCCATATAATTTAAGTTATCAACACGCCAAAACCTGAGATTCAAATGTCCGCAGATAGTAGTTTTCGTGGCAACCTACATCAACGTGATTTTAAAACAGCCTTTAGGAAGAAGAGCTCCATGGTTCCCAAACATGAAGTAAATGAGAACACTTGCAAGTCATGCAAAACTTATGATAAGAGTAGTTTAGGATACAATCCTTGGGCTCTTTTTTCCTTCTGCTCTCGCTCTATCCATTTCCTACTACACCAAGCGTTAGGGGAGACATTTCATCTTGATTTCACATCGTTTAACTACTAACGCATGCGCAATTCAACCTCCAAGGAAGTATTTGATTGAAATCAATGTTAAACTTTTTTGTTCTTTTGGACATTGAAAGGTCTGTCAAAAGTGTGCTTGAATGTGACTGCAACCAAGACTCTATTTTTTTTCCTACCCTACGTCAACCTTCTTTATGGTTCTCAAAATCTAACTCTATCCATTTGTAACCTCTACAGTACAAAGGAGATGCATTCGAATCTATAAATTTACACTGATACAACACAGATTATACAATTTAACAATCTTAAGATGCTCATTAACATACCAAATGGTGGTGTCCGATCCACACTGTAGCAACCAATCAATGCAAAGAGCAAGCATATTTTATCATAGTACTAAACCCTAATGCCAATGTCAAATATAAAGCTTAGCATCCAGATTGTTCAATCAAATGTAATTAACAGCTACAAACTTAACACTACAACAGACAGTTTTTACCATTTATCATATTTAAAAAGGTTCAAATGATAAACTTGTTTCCTCAATCACTTCCATAACATAACATCAAATCATCAGATAACTAATGCCGTAGCAGAGTACATCACTTCATCACATATTCACATGCTTAAATCCATAAGATACACTACGCAATTAACATAAACAGCACAAAACTACAATTAATTTCCTTCCCAAGCTTTGCATGTACATTGCTTCCAGTAACTCAAAACAAACACAAATTAATAAAATATTAAAAAGATAGTCGGCATTGCCATTATAAGAACTGAAATACTAATAAAAGAGACTCAATTTCAAGTACAAACTGAAAAGAACAAAAACTAAAAAAGCACAAAACTTTAAGCTTAAAAAACCAACCTTTAGAATAGGTATATGTATATCGCTCAAAGTATCATTTGGTGTAATCAACGCCGTCTCGAACTCCTCCGCGGAGAACTCAGCTGTTACGTTCAATAACGGCCTAAATACCTAGAATAAAAAAATTCAAAAAAAAAACCCAAACTTAATTTTTCACTTGGGAAGAAAAATGGGAAAAATCAAAACTTTGAAAACAAAAACACTCACATGCAAGAAATTGAGTATAGAAGCCAACTCCCACATGGCCCGAAGACTCCAGCGTGGCAACTGCGACGGCGGTGGGGTACCGAGCAAGGGCGTGACTATCTTGCTATTGGCGCTGCATTGCTGCTGATGCTGGGGCGACTCATCCAACCTCTCACGCTGCTCCTTCTTCTTGGGCTTGCGGTCGATCACGGCCTGCGCCTGAGCGGCAGCATAGAGGCGTTGAGCCGTCCGTAAGGTACACGCGCGGGAGGGGCGGTTGCTTCTGTTAATTGGGGGAGCAGGAGTGGTGGTGGTGGTGGTGTCGTTTTGAGGGGAGTGGGTATCGTTTTGGGGATTGTGGGTAAGGTCGTTTGGTTGTTGGTGAGAAGGGATCGGAGAAGCAGGGGTAGATTCACCGGACATGGTGAGGTGAGGGGAAGGAGAAGGAGATCGAGAGGGTTTAGCTTAGTTAAGGTGAGATTACATGTAGAGGATCATGATGGGTTTTTGGCATTCAGACCAAACTCAAAACTCCACTCGGACTCGGAGAGATTAATGTTGTTGGTGTTCAGCAGTTTGATGTTTGTTATGAGTTTAAAAATAAATGAAAGAAAAAAGAAGAAAGACAAAGAAGCTTAGATTAGGACCAAGAGTCCAAACCATCTCTCACATAACTGTGTTTCTATATATATTTTTTTTAAATGAAAAAAAAAAAAATTGTGTTTGTTTGAGTGGAAATAGGAGACCAAGATAGAGATGAAAGAGGGGTAGACACAGAAGGGTATTTGGATTTTGGAAGGTTGAAGAGGGACAACAATACCTGCGAATTTGGTGAAAGAGTTTAATTCGGATTTTCTCTTCTTTTTTATTTTTATTTTTATTTTTTTTAGCAAGTTTTCGATTAGTTGCTTTGCTTTTGTTGATTTTAACCTGGCCTTTTTAGGTATTTTTTTGAAGGATTTTTTTTGGTACTTAATGTAAGGGCTTCTTTAATTTTAACCTCTATTGTTTTTTTGTGCAAGTTTAATTTAATTTCAAGGGGGTCAAGTGAATATGGTAAGTTGACTCATCTTGTTATAATCGATATAAGATATTAAATTTATTTATTCTTTTCCAAATTTCATATAAGAAATAATCTCAATTAAGATTTCCAAGTTCAGCCATTTGCAGTACAAGATTGAGCATGCAAGAAAAGGGGTATATAACCGGTTATGATGGTGTCTTATAATAGATTAACTATTTTGGTTTTTGTGTACTTTAGCTTTGAGTTCCAGTTCATGCTTGGTTATATCTTATATTATTGCTAGCTATTTATTCATTAATAAATGACTTAATATTTAAGCTTTTAGTTTGGTTTTTGTGGTGTGAACTTGTTTATTCGGTTGACTTGGGGTTTTGTTTTCTTCCCGGTCGAATCGATAGTTGGCATTTGTGATTTCTTTTATGAATCAAATGGGTTTTCTTCACTTTTATCAATTCAATCAAAGGCATTGGTCATTGGTCATTACTGAATTTAAAACATTTCCCACAATTCCTATCCGTAGAAAATGGAGAAAATCAGAAACTATAAATGGCTATTTACACTACATTCTATATCAAATTGTAGAAATAAGAAACTAATTTAACTGTAATTAAACACTAGGGGTAGTGCCTGCACCTTCATTACAAAAAATGAGTACATGATACTTGATGCTTGATGCTTGCTGGCCCATCAATCAGTCGACTTTGATCCAAAAAAAAGCTTGATGTTGGGTCTGCAAACACAGTAATCCAAGCCCTCACTTTCCCACATTATTTCTTGTTCATGCGCAAGGATAAAACTATTCATCTTACGTTAATTACCATTCCTGCATGAACTCACTCAATTTCTGTTTCCTCCATCAGCTACAAAACTAAGGGAATTTTTAAAAAAAATCACTTCTAGGAGGAAGACCGTGATCGACTTGCTGCGCCGCCCTTGTGTGAAACGCTGCGTTTTGTCCCGTCTACGACTACACAATACATGTTTCACCGTCTACGACTACAAGCACACACCTAGCGAGAAACATGTATAATGTAGTGGTCTTGACTCTTTAACTCTTAGATATTGTAAGTTACAGGAATAATCGATTTTTAATTAAAATTAAGTTAAAATTTAAGGGTATTTATTGGTATTTTATATATATTTCAAAGCCATATAATTCAATCAACAAAAACTTTTATTTTTTAAAATTTCTTTTATAACCCTTTAAAATTTAATGGGTTAATAATTTATAGATCATGGTTGAACATGCTTTAGTTTATTGTTATCTTGCCATAGTTACCATATATTTTCACTCAAAAAACAACACGTAATACTGTTATACGTGCACTTCCTTTGTGCGTGTGGATGCACGTGCACTAGTGCGTGCGACGTCCAGTCAGAATTCAGAAAATTAAGCCATTAAAGATACGTTTGGTGCGCGACACTATATAGTATTATTTTACTATATTGTATTAAATAGTATAATACATGTGTTTGGTGCTAATTTAGTATAGTATTAATTAATACAAAGCACAACTCTTAGATACATCAACATTGTATTAAATTATGTAGAGTTAATCCATGACATTAGCATTACATAGTATAGCACTAATAAAAAATGTCAAAATTATCCTTATAAAATTGTATATATCCAACAATACCTTTTAATTTTTAAAATTTTAAAAATAAATAAAAATGTATTTGATAGATAAATTATAAAATCAAATTTATTTAAAATTTATTTTCTAAAAATAAAGAAAGGATGAAGGGAGTCATCGCCCCCACTAGGTGATATTAGAGGTCCACTGCCCCTGTTAGACCAATTGGTACTTAGTATGCCACTATAAACTCGAATTGTTTAATAGGTCCAGCGGGGGCATTGGACCCCAATTAATTTTTTCAATAGTTAACAATTATTCGATAAATTATTAAATAACTAATTTTATAAAAAAACTAAAAAATATATTTGTCCAGCGGGGGCATTGGACCCCAAGTAATTTTTTTAATAATTAGCAATTATTAAATAAATTACTAAATAACTAATTTTATAAATAAACTAAAAATATATTTATACTTTGTATATCTTTTTTGAAAAAAATCTTACTTTTTTGTACAAATTAATACAATACATGAGTATACCAAACACTATATAATTTTGACATAACATTATTTTTAGTACTATACAATACAATACTATATAATGCAATACTATACTATACTATATAATGTCGCGTACCAAACATGCCCTAATTGCTACCACGTGCAATAGCTCTTAGAAAATCCGGCGGGCTCTTACAATATTTTTAAACATAATGTTGAGAGTTCCTTTTTTTTTTCCCTGATTTTCTTTAGTACTGTTTTTACAGTGTTACTTCCAGTAATGTCGGAATGAGATTTAGAGTGCCTGTTATTGCTGGTGAAGATCAATCTGCTAAAGGGAACATTATATTGATTGATGTCCAAACATTAATTAAATCCCATATTACATTTTTGCAGTTCATTTTCAAATATGTGGAGCTAGATGGTACCGGTTCTTTCACGTCCTTTTTTATCTGGTATCCAAAATAAGCTGTTGCAACTTTTGTCCCATTATGCCACATATAACTTTTGAAATTGGTCAACTTTATTCCCTATACGTATTCTGCCTCCCTGCTATGAACAAACCTACATTAAAGCATCGTACGTACAGCAACTCTAAAGTAATTAATGTCTGCAAGACTGCAAGGAGGTGAGCTTTAATCTGGGTTGACCGCTGGTGATGTCCAGGAAATTACAGTAATGGCAGCTCGAAAGCGTTTTAGACTGGTGTGTTGAGTGCACTATTTACATCTCTAAAATCTCTAAAAGCCTATCATTTTAGACATGCTCTGTTATCATCTCACATAAAATCTCTTCTTCCATCGTTCATTTGGAGTGACATAATATGAATTTGATCCATCAAGTTTAATTTTCAACAGGTTACACATGAACTATATATCTCTAATAGCAGGTAACGTTAAAAGCAGATGATGGAAGAACATGTCTAAAATGACATATTTATAAAGATTTTACGTAAATAAAGTATAATTTTCAACAGTTTACACATATATGTCTGTATATTTGTTCTTGAGATCATTATAAGAAATTAAAAGAGCAAAAATTAAAAGATCATTATAGGAAATCTTTTGGGCGTGGTCTAATTGATTTTTTCGAACAACCAATCGAGAGCCTCTAGACAGAAAGCGAAACCTGTTGCTGAAAGACATGCTAGCTGATTTTGCATCACTCTCGTTACGCCACACCATTTGACTAAGACTAGTATAATTATCATTGTTCATGAGACTAAGTACATGAAAACGATGACTTATGCGAGAATAGCCGCTGAAATTAAGACAGCTAATTATGTGCAGGTAAAAGTACTATATGTGACATGATATGAGTCGGAAACATCAGTGATCTATGGCATCAACTTCAACAATATCCAAGTCAAGGGAGGACTCTTATAATCCTTAATCAATTGTAAAATGACAACGTTGCTCAATCATCGGTTGTTATTAGTTTTTTATCTTGTATGCATGCATGTATTATTACAACGGATGCATCTCAAACTAATTACATAACGTTCTACGTTAATATGTTAATTGAACATGATCAAATCATCTTGTAGAGGTCATAATATATAATATAACCCCCTCCAAAAGTCAACTTTGAGAATTCTGTGTTAGTTATTAATTCTTCCCACATTAATCACATTTAATTCATGATTAGTTTGTTCTTATATATAATATATGCACGCACCTTTCCACATGAATAACTACAATGTTTGTTGCCCTGTCATAATTAATTAGGGCAATAGAACATATAATTCCAAATCTAGGAAGAAGATTCTAATGAAGAATTTTCCCACTAGCTGAACATTAGGACACAAATATAGGTCAATTGAAATATTTCCCATAAATATACATACATGCGTCTATATATATAGACACACACACACACAATTGTTAAGAAAATCAATATTAATAGAAGACTATGTATAGAATCTAATCATGTTAAATCATGAAGTGTATTATAATTTAATTTCAGCACTTTTTCTCCTCTCTCTCTAAGCGAGGAAAGAGAAAACAACATATAAAATAATATATACTTATGTAAGACTTGCATATCACATCATCATAGTAAAGCAGTACATTTAACTATTAATATTAAGTCATGTGTTGAGGATGGTTATTTTTCCGCTATTTTTTTTTTAATTTTATCAACCATCCATAATAGCTTGTTATCATTTCATTAGATATAGTTGTTGATTTATCTTCTATTTCTCAATTTTTTCAACTTACTTATGATAATGTGTCGGCATCTCTCATTAAGTAATCTCACCAAATCTGCATGATAACAAGGTCTATGACGTCTGTCCTACATAACTCGTTCTCATTAATTAGTGCAAAGTGAAAACTTTCCACTAGCTAGTGATCATAAAAATGGGGTATATTGGATGATTTGCACTTCTCATGAAGCAACGCCGTTTTTTCTTTTGTTTGACGTTTTTGTTTATCTAAGCAGCTTCTCAACAATTACCAAGTAGACTTATAGGAAGACCCTTTCGCAAGAAAATTCTATATATAAAGCCTAGTACCAAATAATGAGCCAACATTTATCAAGTAGTTGTGCATATATAGAAATCAAATGTGTGTTTTATGTTAACTGACGTCTTGAAGGTGTGGTTATATATTGTTCTGTGAAAGATGGATTTGCATATATATGGGGTATGGTGGAGCCCTGTCGCAGAAGAGATGACACCTTCTGTCACATGTGCACGATCAGTAGCAGTAGTTGTCATCTCTTCTCGACAGATTTCCATCCCCCAAATCTCCCACCCAAACAACTCCATTCCTCCAACAGAGGTATATCATATGAATGCGTATACATGTTCCCTAAATCTCAACTATGTAAACACTTTTTAATTACAAGTCCTTTCAATTATGTACTTTCTGTGCTCATATTGTTTTCTGTGAGATAAAAATTTGTAACAACGTGTCGTTGTCATCTATTAAGATTTTAATCATGCGCGTATAATTAAAAAAAAAAAAAAGTATATTATATCCTACGTTTCCTATTCCTAAATTCTGTTTTCTGCTGCAGATGTCTTGTGAGAGCTTTGTCATGCTTTCCGTTTCAGGAAGTGGCGAAAAAAGTTGACCCATATAATACGTGTTTGCCCTCTTAAAATAAATTAATCTTTGCTCTGGGACCAAAACTGTATATATATTTTGGTTTCGTGGCAGGTTTTAAATATATAACGATCTTAGAATCACTAAAATCATCTAAACAGACTTGCTTATGAATCATAGTGATGGCTGAAATGATCTTTGGATTTAGAAAGGATAATTCATTGTAAGTTCGCTGTTCCAGGAGAAAACGTTTGTACGACAAATGGATGGATCTTTACCATATATTTGCACTAATTTTTTTCTTAACGGTACCCCAACTTGCTCATAACGTGGCTTGCTACATATTAATAAAATGTAAAAGTGGTTCAAGGAACTAAAATTAATTATATTTTCACTGTGAACGAATCAAATTGGTTTGTCGTGCAGGGTTTCATGTGTATGACTTACCTTGACAAATCCATATATAGGATAGATCCGTGCTCCCAGGTCCATCATGACGTTGGCGACTGCATGACAGAAAGCAGCTGTAAATGATATTTTCATAAGACTGACTTTCTCAATGATCGGTTAAAGCAACATAAAGATTCCTTTCTATCACATGGATGATTCTTCGACAAAGTGGGTTCTAACTTCAAAGTTGTTACTTGAAGAGATCACATTCTAGTGTATTGTATACGGTGAAGAATCTGAAGAGGGTGTATATCTTTTTGCTCGTGCACGTTTCCTAGTTGCTTTTTATTGTTCGTTTAGAGTTAATTTGATCACAAACGTTTGCCCTAATAAATTTGTTCGATGATGACTGAACCGTACAGTTGTTGATGTTCAATATCAGTTGAGTCACGCATTGTGTAATGACTCTCGGATTAATAAGTCTTCTACATATATTTATTTTTTATTCCTTATAAGCAGAATTAACTCTGTTTTGGTCAGCTTTCACCATCAAGCTATATTTGGTGGGGCGATCAAATATATTTCTCTAAGTTGGACTATTGTTCTCTAAGATTCTCCCGACTGAATAAGGAGAAACTCCGCACTTTCAATAATACAATGTCCAACGTGCTATAATTGTCTCTGTACATCTCTTCTGACGATGACTACCAAATCACTTGTAGATTCGGTGGATCTAGTAGCTTGTATGTTCTGCGTGATGATGATGTCCATTCACAAAGAGGCTCAAGCTGTAAAGCACTTTTCTTTGATTAAATGACTCAACTGCTGCTTGCAGAAATGAACTGGATTACACAAATCTCCAGGATTTATAAAATAACACATAAGTATCTCCCTATAATAGCCCTGATATTATAGAAAAGGAAAAGTTAATTTATGGTACAACCACCTCATTCACTAGATCAGAACCCTCTCTCGCTTTCTAGCTAACATTTAGCTGTCATAAATTGCTAGACAAGACCCAATACAAAGAAAACAAAGAAGAGAGTAGAAGCACAAGAGTGTTATATGTACATCTCAACTGGGTCGCATGTGAGGCAGCAGAACCAGGAGAAGTGGTAGGACTTGGGCTTGCAGCAGCTGTGACGTTTTCCTTTGAGCAAGTGTAATTGCAGCGACTTGGACGAACAACTCTATAAACCCCACCACTTGTGAGGATGAAGATATCCTTCTGGTTGTCCTCCCCATATGAGAAAATGTAACCTAAAGTTGGAAGACGGCTTCCTTGCGACATGCATTGTATAGGCGAGTCATGTGCACATGCAAAAGGTATTTTGCTAGTGGTAAAGTTGCCACTATTTTCTGGGACTTCGTTGCCTGCCCACATAGCAACAGCATACAAATCCGCATACAAGTACCTGAAAATCCCAATACACATATTGGCAACATTGTTAACTGCTGGTATTAAGTCCATGAAATAATCATATATTGAACCTTTCATCAGTGTAAAGAATATCAATGTTAAGCAGTTCAACTTATCAAACACTAGAGTCAGATGGTAATTGAGAACACTAATACACAGAACCACTTACCATCCAGACATGCATGGATCAGTTGTGGACCGGTAGAAATAACCTCCTGTAATTGATGCCGATCCTTCCTTCTTGTTCACCTCAGAATGGTTGTATCCCATGACTGGAGGAATCGGGTTAGTGGAATTTGCAGGTGTTGTTCCTCCTGGTGATGCTGGAGGAGTATAACGATAGGGTCCTTCAAAGATACGCCACCCATAATTTCCAGCCTTGGTGATAATATCAACCTCTTCATATACGTCCTGTTTGATAGTATTGAACAGAAAGTGAGAAGTACGTTCTGAATTTTTGAAACGAATACCATGTATTAGGGATTCAAATGTCCTGAATGACAAATATTAGAGGTTCAAATTGTACTGACGGTGAACATGAGTTGGCAACAGTACGCACACATAATATTAAACAGCATAACAGAGTGACATTGAAGGCATTAGTTGGAAGTTTTGAATGTCTTTATTGAACAACCGTTGTGGAAAGGAAAACTAAGACTTCAGTTTGAAGCTATATTATGACTGTAAAAGAGAATAAAACAATGAATTGCAGATATTAAGTAAATTCATTTGAATGTGTTGGAGAAATGAGTAAAATATAAAGAGGATAATGGTTACTTACGAATCCAGTAAAGAAGAATGATTTGGTTTAACATCACACCAATCAATACAACTTTTTCATTTCTTATAAAAATAATAATAATTAAAAAAAAAAAAACCATCACTCCCATCAATCAAGTGGGATAGCTGAACCAAGTTTTCTTGTTAGGAAAACCTATTATAGAGCTTCATCTTTTAACCACCATGTCCAACTTTAAGCTTAAAATGCATTTTTGGCAGTTTAATATGATGCAAAAAAGATGAGTAATATTGTAATATTATTGCCTGGCCACAGATTAGAGTCATAATCATTGTGCAACATGCAGTTCTACCACTCCTTGAAACTATGCTAGAAACACAACAGAAATCCAACTTTTCTTTATTCACTTTCTTTTCAGAGATTTCCAAGTTAGACCAACCAAACTATCAAAGGTTATTTGAAGCACAAACCTGTCCAACATCTGCGCACATAAAATAGGAAGGCCTTTCTGAATCAAAACTGCAGCGCCAGGGATTTCTTAATCCTAAAGCCCATATTTCAGGCTCCAGTTCTGCATCTTCGCTGAAAGGATTGTCTTTGGGAGTAGAGTAGTTCCCCCACAAACCAAGTTTCTCAATTTCTGCAGCACCTGGAAATGATAGAAGAAATCAGATTAAAATTAATGGTAACTACATATACTGGGAGAATAAACCAGCCTATTAGCAGTGCTTCGTTCGAAGTGAAAAGAGGAGACTTCTGCCTTCAATTTTTTTTCTATGCTTGCTTTCACGTTTCTTTAGTTGACATCATGTGTTTCAATTGACTTATTAACCAGTTTCATTTCTCTGGCTAGGCAAGAAAATTAAATGGCATGAAACTTTGAACATTGAAGACAAAAAGAGAGCTCAAAAACGGGAATCGAAACCACTTTCAAGAGAAGTACGCAATCAGTATCTCATAGTATTGACAAGAGATACTCACTTGGTATGTTATCAACATCAAGCCTCATGATCTTTCCTAGCAACGACTTCTTATTTTGGGAAAAGTTGTAGGGATCACCCACACCACCACCATCTCCCATCATGAAATATAAATACCCATCAGCAGGTCCAAAGAGTATTTGTCCACCATGATGACCTGTAAATGGAAGGCCCATGGTAAATATCCTTCTCACTTCTGATGGTTTGGCAGTTTCCGCCTGAAAAGAGATCAAGATTCAGTTATACTTATTTGAGATAAAATTATATTGAGAAGAAATCTGGTAGAAATTTTATTTGTTATAGATGCATACCAAGGAAATCTCGGTTGCAGTACCATTAGCAGTATACTCTGCAATAACAGTATGAAACTGGCATGGGTGGGCACCATTATCAGTACCTACTTTAGAAGGATCACAATTCACATCTGAATTACATGCACATCTTCCGGCACATCCTGGCCACTGAACCTTATCACAGTTGAATGAAGCAAAAAATCGGCCATTTTGTGCAAAGTTTGGATGAAATGCCATCCCCATCATCCCAAATGTTGTATCCAAGTGAACTACATCACTCAGATCTACAAAGGGACTGGATTCATCGAGCTCCAATACTCCTCCTGATCCCTGTTTGGGAATAGTTGCCAACCAAATCTTGCCTTCTTGGGTAGAGAAGAATGCACGGTTGGACCCATCTGGGTGAGCAACCATATTGAGGTAAGAACCATTTCCAATTTTCTCAAGGCACAGCCCACTTGGGGGAGTAGGTGTTCCACTGTTATTTAGTGTGACAGTTTCCCCATCAAAGCAAACTGATTCATCAGTGGATGCTCCACCAAATGCATTACAGAAATCAGCTTTTGACTGCCAGAATTCAGTCAATTTGGTGAAATTGGAATTGACTTGTGATCCAGCTCGACCTTGTAATGAAGGGGAGAAAGGAGAATTTAGGATAGATACATTTTGACATGTATCCCATACTTCAGAGCAGAAGTCATTAATTTCTTTGCTAGATTGGGATGAATTAGAAAAGGTGGAGTTGCATAATAATGGAACTGGCCGAGCTAAAGAATTAACCGTAAATAGCTCTGCTGAAAACTGATCGCATTTCTGTAAAGATGAAAAAAAAAAAAAGAAATAAATCATATGTGAAACTGCTCTGCAAATAGATGGAACAAAATAAATAACACCACAAAGTAATAGAAGAGAAGCTATAGGAATTCATTCAGCCGGTCTAGATGCATATTGCTTACGCTAACATGTTAGCATCAAGTTACCCCTAGTCTATCGAGAGATTCAATCAGGCTATCAGAAATTACAAATTTTTTATTAAGTGAAAATTATAAGCTCTACTTCTTTCATGCTTATTACATAAATTTACTGTGTTTAATACACATACCATTCCAGATTTGTTTCTGCCCCTCCACCTCATAACCATCCATGTAAAGATAAATCTAACTTCAGATGTTCCATTCAGTGTTGGCTATAACATGAGAGATATGATAAATACCTTTTTTTGCTTCAGATGTGAGAATAAATTCCATAGTTGCACCATACTATTTGATTTGATATCCCGAACTTACATAATGTTAGAAAAAACAAAGTATTGAATTTACTGACATGATGACATCCATCATGAAGTGATAGATTTTGCAGCATCTCCAAAATTCAACCAAAAAAAAAAAAAAGTAAGGTATCCAAGTGGATTTTTCAAGTCCGATGCATCAAAAGAACAGAAAAGCAATTGAGCCTCAAATTTAATCTATGACCACAATACCATCACATTAAAAGATCAACAGAGATGCAGAGTTAAGATCAACAATCAAAGAAGTCAATGACAATATGCAATTGCATACATGTATCTTAACTGATACATATTTCGATAAGACAGCAGAACACATAATTAATATATTATAGTGGGAGAAACAAAGTCTTACTGCACAAAGGATCGATTTCAGAAGAGAAGCACAGCCAGGATCAGAAATATTCATCGCTTGAAATTGCTTCTGCAATTGCAAGTCTTCCGCAGAGTTGCAGCATGTCTTCCCGTTGTAAGGGCAGAATTCCAGTGTAGTGTTCAGGCTAAATGGAGCCTCTACACCAATCAATTCAGGAAAAACAACAATCAGATGGAAATCTAGAGATAACAACACAAAATACACTACAACGTTAAGCAAAAAATTGAAAAAAGAAAATCCAGTTAGAAAAAGTATAGGGGAAAACCCACGTGAGTTAGTGCACAATGGAAGGGAAAAGGAGGTATCAGGAAGCAGCAGAAAGTTGGCAAAAAGGAAGATAATGGCAATAACACCCCCCATCCTCCGACTGCTCATAGAAGCAGATATCACTAACAGTCAGCTCCTCCTTTTATCTATCTATTCCAGGATCATCCTGAGAAGCAAAAGTGTCGTGTTGACTCAACAATACAAGACAAGATTATTTACAGAAACAAAATCTTCTGTGTGTTGAGACATTCTGCCCACTTCTAACAGCCAAATCTTTCAGCATCTTTAATCTCTCTGTCTGCTGCTGGCCAAATAAATAATCCCTCTTAAAAACTCTTCAGCTTAGCTTCCAGAAGAGACAGCAAATTTCAAGTCACTCTCTTTTTTCTTTTTAAATATTTATCGACTATTGACTATTCGTCTACATTTATATTCAATTCTGTGTCTCTATACACATCAGTTCCCCAACCAATGGAAAATTTAATTCAACCCTTCTTTTCCCTCTCAACACTCTCTCTTTCTCAATAGCTTTTGACATTTTCTTTTCAGACTTCATGGATAAAGCTCACCAATAGTTTGAATCAAAGAGTGAGGACAACAATTGGTCAGTCTCTATAGTTGACTTTAAACGAATTCTTAATGTGAATAAATGGTTAGTTGAGATGAAATCCACCCACTTGCTTGCCCACAAGACCAAGTTGGAGAGACAGATCTTGGCCAGTTTAACGTTTCCTGTGCCTACCATGATTGCACTTCCAGGTTTATTGTTTGTAAACCCAAAGGCATGATTCTCACACTAAAACTTACCATTGAAAGAGCTTTAAAAAGCAATTCAATGGTAGAGATATCATAATGGGAAGAAGCAGATAAAGATGTCATAAAAAGCACGGGACCGTTGTAACAAAAAATAGTGACTCCAGATTAAGCAATCGAAACGCGAAAAACTACTGTCGGTACAGTTACTATTTATTTGTGTAATAAAGATAAACACCCTATAAATTTTATAGTAAACGAATGAATAAAAATTATATATAAAAAAATATAAAAAAATCATAAATATGATTTTTTTTAATTGATTTATAAATTTTAAATATGCGTTTAGGATTTTTATATGCTATAAAATTATTTTATCAGTGGTACAATAGCTATACTCAGCCAAACTCAAATATCACGTGGCCACCAAGACATCATCAATAGTAGATAACATTATCTAGTTATAGGAAGAATTAAATAATAAATGGTCAAACTTTTGCTCTCATATTTATTAAGTGAGGTAGTAGCTGTTTAGGCACTGAAAATGGAGACAAGACAATAAATAGAAGCTTTTTGGCCTGATATGCTTGTTCCAACAGCTATAAAGAAAAATATACAGGGCATGAAAATATATATTTACCTATTAGTGGTGCTGCTGGTGCATGCATGTAAATGTTTAAGCAACCAAGTTGAAGGAGAGGAAGCTACCTGCAGCTGATAAGGGTTTGCCTATCTTATAGGGAGATTTTTGCCGTATTGTTTAGACTTTTGATTCTGCTGAGCTGTTCATCTGTTGAAGTAAATCTAGGAATCTACAACAGGTGCCTGGTCCCATGTTTTGGTCAATTCTAACAAAGTTTCTTAACTTTAGATTTCCCTTTTAAAGTACCCTTATTTTAAGCTCTAGGCTTTTTAACTGCTTCTGAAGTTGCCATTTTTGACCGCAAACCCGCTTTTGATTTTATATTAATAATTGAAAGAAATTTACTAGGATGGATGGAGAGCCAAGACTCTAATAGATTTTACCAACAATCCCAGTTTATCAGATTCTCATTGAACTTTAAGGTCCTAATTAAATTTTAAATATGCAACAATGTGATATAGACCAAGTAATTTGATTGGCACATGTGATCAAATACCCTACTTAATTGTATAAATCTCCATCAACCCACAAAAGTTGTTGCTTAATATTAATTTATTTTAATATAAAGCAGGATCACTCTTTATCTAATTATAAAAAAGCCTTTGCCTCAATAGTCGTCATGAAATGACAAATGGTTGTGCAAGAGCATCAACTTGCAATTGTCCTTTGCACATGGTTGCCTCCATGTTTTGCGTTCGTATGCTCTTATTAATTGACACATCGTGGCTATTGGTTTTTGCCAAATCACAAATCACTATTCACAACTTTATAATAAGTATTGACCATATTAAGAGAAGATTTGAATACTTTTAATAATCGAAGGCATAGCATACTAGTGTTGATTTTATAATAATTTTGAATTACAAAGCAACATGTTTATTGGCAGAACCTTTACAAGTTGAAAGTAGCTGGAACATCATCAAGTTGACGACAAAAAACGATTATTTACTGTAATATATACATACTAAATATTATGAACATCATTATATGCATACAAGATGGTCTTTTCCTCGCTAGAGGAGCTACACAAGGAAATAATTTTTTATTGACATTGGATTACCTCACTGAAATTTATTAACATTTGGTGGAATAACTAAGGAATATAAAACAAAGAACTTGACAAGACAGCATTAGGAATAATTTATAAGGCAATATCTAGGATAACTAACAAGAAAGAGAGAAAGAGACCAATAATTCTGCAATCACTTTGGAGCTTTTGAGTTATGGGAGAAGAAGAATGTGGGCTTGTGGAGATTATGTGTACTTGTTTGGAACACATAAAATTACAGCGGCTTGGTGGCGCTACTCTGTATAAACCTGTACTTGTTAGAATATAAATATCCTTCTTGTTATCTTGTGCAAATGAGAACACATAACCCAAGTTAGGCACACCACTTGCCAGAAAACTGCATTGAATTGGAGAGTTATGAGCACATCTGAACGGAATTCGGGTGGTCTTGAAGTTGCCACTGTTTTCAGGGTTTTCAATTCCTGCCCATAAAGCTCTACCGTACAAATCCATGTACAAATACCTGAAATTTCATTGACCAGTAAAATGGTTTAAAGAAAGAAGGAAAGATTAGGCTAAGCCTATACTTGATATCGGGGTTTTCATGGGCATACTAACCTGCCATACATGCACGGATCAGTCATAGAACGATAAATATAACCTCCTGTTATTGAGGCTGAACCGACATTCGTATCTATCTCAGAATGCTTATAGCCCATTACGGGGAAAATGGGATTGATGGAAGTGGCATATGCATTTCCTCTTGGAGACTCTGCTGGAATATGGGAAGGCCAAGGACCCTCGTAAACTGGCCACCCGTAATTTCCGCCCTTTATGATAATATCAACCTCTTCATAGAGATCCTACCTCTCGGAATAGAAGATCAGAATTAAGCAAAGTAATCAAGCTCTTACTATGTGCCCACAAATAAAAAGTACACAGGATATATAAGAACATGCACATTATCAATGTGATACCTAGTTACATGCGATCAATTTTAATGAAGAAGAAGAGACTGGGCAGAAATTACTGGAAAAAAAAGGGATTAATCTCCAAACCTGTCCGGATTCTCCACAGAGGAAATAGGAGGATCTTTCAGAATCGAAACTGCAACGCCAGGGATTATTGAAACCTAAAGCCCAGATCTCAGGCTCTAGTTCCTTGTCACCAATGTATGGATTATCTTTTGGTATAGAGTAATTTCCCCATAGACCTAGCTCATTTATTTCCGTGGCACCTAGTAATTAATATTATGAAGTTTAGAAATTGAAATGCTAGAAAGAGTTTCTAAACCGAATAATTAGAGGTATCCCACTTTCACATACCATATCTAAAAGTTGCTTATTTAAAATAGTAGCAAATGAAGTAACAGAAGATAATTATATGAACCAAAAAGGAAATAGAAGCAAGTGTTTCGTTTGTGGAGCTGTGAGGATCACATCACATACTTGGAATCTGATCTACATCAATTCTCAGGATCTTTCCGAGTAGGGATTTCTTGTTTTGTGCAAAATCATAAGCATCATCTCTAACTGAAGCATCTGCTATCATAAGGTACAGATACCCATCAGGTCCAAAAAGAATTTGACCAGCGTGATCTGAGCTGTACGGAAGCCCCATTGTAAATATCCTTCTCACTTCTGCTGAATTTGCACTTTTTGCCTGGGAATTAACATGAAGCTAGTCCATAAGATGATAGGAGTCTGGTGAGAATTTTATAAAAGATGCGAGAATAATTGCGGATGTGTAGTACCAAGGAAGGATCTGATGAAGTATTATTAACAGTATACTCTGCAACAATGCTATGATACTGACATGGCTGGACCCCTTTATCAGCAACAATCTTCGCCGGATCACAATCCACATCTGTGTTACATGAGCATCTCCCTAAACATCGTGGCTGTTTCATCTTATCGCAGTTGAATGAGATAAAGAAGCGACCATTGTGTACGAAGTTGGGATGAAATGCCATCCCCACTAAACCGGTCCAAGTACCAAAGGCCACTTCATTAGTCAAGTCTAGAAATGGTTTGGATTCAACAATCTTCAAAATCCCATTAGATTCCTCATCAGGCACATTTGCCAACCATATCTTACCTTGCTGGTTTGACAAGAAGACACGGTTGGAGCCATCAGGATGTGGAGCCATGTCAATAAATGTCCCATTTCCAATTTTCTCTAGGCACATACCATCTAGAGGCTTAGAATTTTGTGTGTTATCATATGAAACAGCTTCATTGTAAAAGGATAACTCTCCATTATCTAAACATCTAACAAATGCTTCACATGTATCCCAAACCTTCTTGCATAATTCAGTTGAAGTATTATCCTGACACTGATTTGACTTTACCAAAAATGTGGAGCTACACAGAACGGACACATTGCTAAGGCTTGTCTCCTTTTTATATATCTCGGCAGAAAATTGATTGCACATCTGCTTTCATGTATATAAAAATATTAATGCAACAAAAAATAACTTTTACAAAAAGAGAAGTTACTGTATACCCATTGAGGTGCATTCTCACAATTATTAGCTAGCGAAAGCATCATGTGGACATAATACCAGTATACAATTTTCAGCTTGTAGTTGTAGCTGACTGTGTGTAGTTCAATTTTACATTCAATCAAAGGCAAAATACAATGATGTGTTTGCTATCAGAATCGGAAACAAAAAACCATATCAGAGGGGGTTCATGACCAAGTTAGGGATTATGTTGATAAATATTTGGATTACCATAGCTAAATTTTAGTAAGGTGATAATATTGTCAACCCTATCAGGTTTGCATGTATTGAACAGAATCCACCATAAGAGAAGAGTGTTTTAGGTTCAAGGAGGCTTACTGCGCATAAGACTGACTTTAAGAGAGAGGCACATGCTAGGTTGGAGACATTCAATGCTTGTAAATGCATATTGTTAGCAGAGTCAGAGCAGGTACTTGCACCGTGAGAGCATACTTTCTGAAGGCTCTTTTCTGTTCCATCACATTCACATGCAGGGCACCAGAAGAAGAAGTGAATGAAGTGCAAGCTCAGAGAAAAACATATGAACATACACACACACACACACACACACACATATATATAGAGAGAGAGAGAGAGAGTGAGAGACTCACTCGAATTGATGCAAAAAATACACAATGAGAAATGACTGAGAACCAAGAGTAGAGAAAGCAGGAACAGAACACTAACAACTCTCATTTCCGCCACAGAAAAGAAACACAACAATGCACAAAAGAGACTCGTCACTTACGTATTTCAAGCCTATCTGACTTTTGACTGATCATAAGCATAGGCTTATATCAGTTTCAGGAAGTCATACCAATGTGTCTGTTAACTGATTTCCTTAGAAAACAAGTTTGCAATTTTCTAGATCGGATATTTATTTTATAGGGTTTCTCAAACATGGTATTGAAGAGAGTTAATTGTAGCTAAGAAATTAAAATAAGGACTATCGTAATGCACATGCAGCCGCATCAAGAAGAGTCCACCTGAATTCTGATGATAAACGAGCATATTTAGTGAGGCATACACCCTCGAGCAGACAGGAACCTCAACTGAAGTGTTTCTATTCACCTTTTGCGATTAACATGCACTGCTACAACGTTAGCCTCTCTGGATGCGTACCATGTAACGGAAGACAGAGAGAGAACCGTTGGGAGTAGATTTGTGTAAAATCTCTAAGTAATGCTTTTGACATCAACGAAGGCTCAGCAATTTTGTAAGGTAGGATTACACATCTTCAAAATTTATGGTTGGATGACGAATTCAGGATTAAAAAAAATGAGTTAAAAGCATGAGTCGTGAAGGAGGAAAAGGTGCTTGAAAATGTGACAATTTCTAACTTTAAATCTAGTTCACTTTTCAATTTGCTACGGGTTAACGTTTCTATAATTCATTCAGGACAAATAGCCCCTAAATTACATTCATCTCAAGAACAGACTAAAGTCTAAAAGGCCTTGAGAATTGAAAAAATAATAGCCGATACAAAGAGGCTGCGAAACAAGAAGGGAACAAAGAAAACCAAAGGCTCGCAACAACAATTAATATTTCTGCTCAAGGTTTGCCTGTACATAGTTTGATCCTTGAATTCCTCCATTCACGCCTCTTTATGTCCTCTTATCAGCTACACCATATTATTAACTATCAAGTGCACCAAGAGCTTTCATATCCTCCAAAAATGCCATATATGAATCATCAATGCTCTGTGGCTTTGGTGCCGATGATGAGTTAACTGATTCTTGCTTTACAACAGTTGAAACGGCAGGCTGGACAGCTGCCACTGTTGTTGATAGCGATGGCTTCGGTTTTGCTTTAGGGAGGGCAGTTTCTCTCCTTACTCGAACAGATGCAGGAACCTGAATCCAAGCAGGATAAAATTAAGCTAAAGATACAAAAGTATTCACATATATCAGCAAAGCACCACTTTCAATAATTTGCAAAACGAGCATACTATTCTTACAAACTATCCATACAAACTCACTTATACAAACATGTGTGACATTATTGAATAATTGTCACATCATTTCCATTAATTAATGTAATTAAAATTTAAAATTCACTCATCCAATCAAATCATGACACATCAGTTTGTACAAGTAAGTTTGTATAAATAGTCTATAAGAATAATATTACTCTTTGCGAAATGATTGATGCATATATAGCAAGCAATAGACCCAGTGATCCATAAAACATGGATGCAAGACATGAGGAGAAGAGGAGTTTTACTTACCATAGCAGTAAGTTCTGGAGTGTGCTGAGCTAACGGCCTTTTAACAACAGTTGAGGCAGCAGATTTCACATACGATGGCTTCTGAGGTCCAGCTGGCCTGTTTGCGACATGCTCACCTTCTTGCATTGCAGGTGGAGGACCAGGTGGAAGTGGTGGTCTCATCATTGGGGGAGGTCCTGGAGGAGGACCATATGGTGGTCTGGGAATTAGTGGAACCATCATTCCTGGATGGGCAGCTCCAGCAGGAAGTCCGGTAGCAGGTAGCGGTGGCCGCATGTCCAGGGGAGGTGGAGGTGGAGGTGGGGGAAAACGTGATATGCCTGGAGGTAATACATCAGGCTGTAAAGTTGGAATCATGGCAGCTCCTGGCACCAGAGGTTGTTGCCTTGGGGGTGGCGGTGGTGGTGGAACCATGTTAGGGAGATCCTTAGTGGCTGCAGGATTATTGCCATCAGCTTCAGATGGGGCACCATCAAACTCATTACTTGCCAACTTCTGAGGCATTCCAGGCAGAGGTGGGGCTGGCAGAATTGTAGAAGGCACCTATATGACAAAGACAAGGAGAATCAGAATTTTTTTATTGATTTATAATAATTTACAGAATGTGACATATGCCTTCAGGCTTTGAGACATGAGCTAAGTTATAAACTTAGAGGCTAAACCAGGCAGACACTCACTTCACAGATTAACAATCCAAAATTAACAGCTAACTATGCATAATGTGTATACTTCTTACGTCAAATCATATATAAAGTAGCTGAATGAGAAAGAACCCAACCTGGGCTGACACCTTGGATGCTGAGTCATCTGATGTTGCAGATAGATTTCTCTCCCTTTCATTTTGGCTGATTCCAGGCGGAGGTGGCTGTACCATCTGTTGGAGGGGTGGAGGTGGAGGAAGTGGTGGGCGACTTGCAGCTTGTTCTTTGGGTGGGGGCCCAGGAGGAGGAGGTGGTAAGGGCAGTGGAGGCAATGACATCGTCGAGTTCCCTGCAGTAGAGTTTGGAGGCAGAGGAGGTGGAGGTGGAGGAGGTAGAGGCAAAGACTCGGTCATAACAGAGCCATCCCCAGATCCCAAATTGGCAGTATCTGGCAGAGGAGGTGGGGGAGGTGGAGGTGGAGGTGGTACAGCTAAAGCAACATCATCTGATTCCGATTTTGAGGATGACGCCAGATCACTTGATGAAGCAGCAGATAAGGGAATTCTTGGTCCTGTCAGCCAAAGTCAGAGCAAACTCTACATGAGACACACAGATAGCGAGAAAAAGTTCTTGGCAAATTAGACTAATGAACTTGTTAAGTGCGTTTAAGAGGAAGAAGAAGCAGACCTATTGAGGATATATACATGGGAGGCTTTCCAGGTGGTGGGGCCCCAGTAGGATTCAGTGTTGGGTGGTAGTAGGCAGAGTCCTACAGCAAAAAAATTAAAAAAAAAAAAAAAAGAGATAAATCTAGGTTCAGAAGTAAGCAGAAAACAGAAAAGTAACATTCAAAGTCAGCAGATGTTACTTCTGGTTTTGGGTGTTTCGCTCGCTCTTCTTCATCAGCAGTTGTCCTTCTCCGAGGAGGTCCCAAATGACTGCAGAAGAAGACTATATTTTGTAAATGAGATCAAAGATATGATAATCAAAATGTTACAACTGCATAAACATAAATACATCAAGCTTTTACCTAAACATAACCGGAGTCTCACCCTTCTCCTTCATTTTCTCTTGAAGCTCCTGAAAGAGAGTAAAAATATATCACGATCACTCATAAAATAACATTCCATTAAACAATACCATGATCACACATAAAATAACATTACATTAAACAATGCACACAAATACTAGAAAATGTTGAGTCACATATTAAGGACTTAATTCATCTATTGCTCCAATGAGATTTGTAGAGGCTTTAGGTGTACAACCCAAAAAGTTAACCTAATAGGTGGATCGACCAGCCTCTTTATATAACTCAAGACAACTCCACTTACCCATCCAGCGTGGGACTCAACAATCCACCCTAAACAAAACTATCTCAGTGGAGAACCGACGCTGAACCTCCTCGTCCAGAGCTAGGGACTTATCGCATCAGGCACCGTCCAGAATCAAGGACTTAACACATTAGGCACCAAGGTTTGGCTCTAATACCACTTATAGAGGCTCCAAGTTTCCAACCCAAAAAGCTAGCCTAGTAGATGAAATGACGAACCGCTTTATATACCCCGAGACCCCTCCTAATCCATTCAATGTGGGACTCAACAAGATTATTATACTGTGATTAACACTACAAAAATTTAATATAAAACTCACTGGCTTCTACCTATTTGCCATGCAACTTCTAAATCATTCCAGTTTATTTATTTTTCTACCCTTTCACTAGATACTTAAACAGAGTCTAGGAACACTTAAAAACCCCTAGCTGAGTAGGAGCCAGACATTTTGGAAGCTGCTTCTAAAATCATTACCTTCCTTTTCTTAAGAACAAGATTAAGTGTGTCCTCAAGCTGTCGCTTCTTGTGTTTTCTTGCTTTGTCCAATGCACCATCAGCCTCTGCAACAATCCATAACACAGTAAATTGAGTAAGAAAAAAGCTACCATTTAAGAAGCAGCTACAAGTTAAAAGTAGAAAGACAATCAACAAGTAAATGAAGTTACCAAAATCGCAATTAAAAAATTAAGAAAATAATGGCATCCTCTCAAGCAGCCCTAGCGAAATAGATACTACTAATTGATTCACAGATGAAATTGTAGTCCAAGAATTGTCCTTCAGAAACAACGAAATGCATAAGCAGCAAACTTCCCCATATATTATGAACAGACCAAAAAATCATAAACCATTCTCCTAGAACTGAACCATATTATTAGTTTCATGCTAGAACCAAACCATATGATCAGTTTAAGCACCAAAAGATATCTCTCTCCAATAACATACAACTTCAAAAGATGAGTTCTGACGTTACATGCTTGTCAATTCTTAGACTGAATCCACATTTTGTACAATCTTGATAACAAAAACTGTGCTGCTTAAAGGAAAAGACGGCAACAAAAAAAACAAGAAGTATATGTAAAAGAGGGCAAAGATAAAGAGAACTTTGAAAATGTAACATATACAAACCAATCAGCCAAAATTCACAATCCATATCTCAAAATAATTCAATTCTTATCGTGCTCTTTTAGTTTCAATATTTCATATGAAACAAGTCAACAGATCAAGTAAAGTATTTACGAAAATAGAACTATCAGTCACAAGATATACTTATTAAGCTATGACGTTGCATTTCAGTAAAATAGAAAGACAATGAAAGTCCTCGTTTGAAAAAGTTTAAAATAAAGATTTTAAATAGAACAAGACTTACTCATCATTTCCAACTTCTCAATCTGCTCTCTGATTGCCTCTGGATCCTTCTTCAAAATCCCCACCTCCCTCACCTTCTTTCTTTCCTTCTTGTTCTGTTAAACACAAAAACTTTCGTTTATGCCACTACAGTCAGGAAATGAACTAAACCTCATAGGAAATTTTACAAAAAATTTTAAATTTATTTACATTTTTACAAAGTAAAAACAATAACTAATATAATAAAAAAAATTAACCATAATAATTTCCATTATCCAAACTTGAATTAGGGCAATGTTACAGAAGTACAGTAAAGTGAGAAATTGGATAAAAAATTCATTAAAAACCAAAAAAAAAATTAAATCATTCTAAGCATAAATTAGGAAAAGAGAGGATAAAGCACGAAAAAGTCGTAGTATCGATGAAACTTACCCTTTTAAGTTCCTTCTTGCGAAGCTCCTTCCGATAGGCGTCGGTAGGGTTCATGACTTTGCCTCCTTTTGTTGTCTTCATCTCCTTGTCCCTCCAATTGGCTTTTCTTCTTCTGATTCTTTGGTTGGCTTTGGTAGAAATCGGAGGCAAGAAGCTGAGGTTAAGGTTACAGAATGAAACGACGATTCGGAAACTCAATGCTGTGCTGTGGATATCTTTATTTAAAGCTTCGCCGATGAAATTACGAATATCCCCCCAATTACGGATAAAAAGCTGGTATTGCTCTTTCCCTTTCGGGTTATGGTCACATGGTTTGGTTGGGCCTATTCCCTGAAAAGATTGGGCTTCAAATGGGTAATACCGGCTTCAGGATTTCATCATCAAGGAAAATTTTTCTGGCCCAGCCCCATTTAATTTATGAACTTTTTATAATTTTATTATCAAATAAAATTTAGATATATCTACCATAAACCCTAATTATATTTTGTAAAATGATCTTTCGTTCTAACCAAAATTTTTTAAATTTTATTTATCTTTTTCTTTAATAAGTATAATGCTTTTGAAATTATACTTCCATATAGGTGTCATCAAGTAAAAGGTAATTTAGAAATTTGAGATGGTTTAAAAAATAAAAAATAAAAAGAATTTTACAAAATTTAATAATACATACTTTGAAATGGGATATGATGAGATAATATGTGAGAACAAACTCTTAAAAAACAAAATAAACTAAAATTTTGTACTGAGACCAGATTTTTTAACTGCGGCAGGCAACCTCAATTTTTATATTCAATTGTGAGAACCAAAAAAAAAAAAAAAAACCAATGAAGAAAGGAATGCATGCGTGATACGATAATAAATCATTGAAAATATTTTAAAAAACGAAGAAGATTTTATGCCAAATAACCATCGTCACCAAGTAAATTCATTCCTTTTCTCAACTGCAGACATGCATTTATATACATCCTCATTAGAAGAGCTCTTTCCAAAATGACAGGGAATAGATTACAACTAAGAGAAGTGAGATTCTATCATTATACAGGGGTGATGTATCGAGATGCCTCACGTCCACTGGTTGATACATCGGACAGTTGAATTTCGAGACCGCATACGGTATCAACAATGCAGTAGGAAAGTAGATCAATTTTATGCTACAACCTGCAGAAGGGTTTAAATCAGTATCCATTTGCTAATCGGATCCCCAATAAGTCAGCTTAAAAAAAAATCCATCTTGGCAAACCTAACTTGACAATGAAATCTGCGGGAAGATAAGTTTTTTCCTAGAAGACAAAGATTGTGATGATTATTTCAAAGAAATACATGCACCTTAAATTAAAACTAGAAAAAGCTAAGAAGTAAAAACAACTATCTCCATCTGCCTGCTTGAAATACGTTTATCTTATAGAACTCTGAATCCAAACACCTTAGATGGTTGGGATTGCACCTAGTATTTTTCATTCCATGGTACGAACTACTTGCGAACCAACATCTACCTGCAGTTAGAGCTAGTAGCCTAGTACTGAAAGTAGAATTTTAGGTCAGTGATTCAATATTGTAGGTTAAACTCATCATCTACCCAAAGTTTTTTACCAGTCATCCACCATCAAATATGACCAAACTTACCATTATTATCAAATCCTTAAAACCAGTAGATTTCCTACAATGATAAATTTGCCTCCACTTTTGCCTTTGGAGCCACCCTGATTCTCTAAAATCATTGTCAATATATCCCAGCACTTGATAACAGTTAAATCATTTAGGCCACATCTGCATCAGAAAGTTGAAAAAGAGAAGAATCAAAAATAAAAATTCTTCCTCTTCTATTGATGTCTATTCAGGTGTTTCTCTTTCCCGAGTTTAAGGTTTTCTATCCCTTAGTGTGTTTTCTAATGCAATCATTTCATAAAAAGCATTGCGTGTAGGAGAAAATTTCAGAGCTTACCTCTCACCCGCTTAGCAACAAGGGCATGATCATTTTGCACCCATGCCGTTGCTGGCTAATGATTACTTGTTCACTACAGTAAACAATTTACTCCCTCACAGAATGTTGAAGTCTGCTCAGTATCACCTGATTATAGAATCTTTTTGTCCGTAAAAACAACCCCAAGGCAGCAAGAGAACCCAGAAATGTAGCAGAAGCCATGATAATAAAAGATAACATGAAACAATGAGTGCCAGTGCATGTGTTCCTTTCCCCTGATGCTTCTTGGTCATAAATATATCCCACCACTCTCACAGAAAAAATATAAGATCCAACAGGACTGGCTATTGTAATGGTATTAAATATTGTCCCCATATGTCTAACACCAAATATCTCTGAAGCAATTGTGGGCATCAGTGACCATTGAGAACCATAACAAACACCCACCAAAATCGAACCAGCATACAGAGCACGAGGCAAACCTGAAGCAATCACCAAATGACCAATGCTCATGGTTGCTAAAGTAATGACCATGAACAATGGCCTGGCCCATCCTCTAACATGCAGGAAATAATCCGATATGTAACCAGCTCCAAAGCGCCCAAGAAAATTCCATATGCTCCATAAAGAAACCAAAGAATTTGTTTCAAAGGTTGCGTAACCAACAGACCCTCCTATCTGGCTGATATTATTCACTGTAGCAAGTCCTGAGCCCATACCACACGCCATTGCGAAAAACAAAATCCAGAAATCCACAGTGCCGATGGCTTGCAACAGATTCAGGTTTTCCCCCCATTCTGAAGTCTTCCTATCATCAATATCCATCTCTTGATCAATGTTGCTAGGCAAACGATGATATCCAGTAGGATCTTGTATTGCAAGCATCTTCCCAGCATCCATCCGGCGGGGATCACCGGTCATCTGATTCCCTTCACAAAAGGCAGTCACTCGAACCCCATCAGTGTCAATATCTTGGGCTCTGATTGCAACACAGAGTGGAGAGGCAAGTAAAAACAGAAGCACAACCAATGTAAAGATGCGTGCGAACAATGAAAAAGCAAAGATTTGCTCCAATATTATAACAATCATCAGATAAGCAGCAACAATCAGAGCAATCAATGAAAATCCGTTGAGGTGCTTCTTCTCATCTCCTTCAATTGCATTATAGATTCTCACGAACCACATAACCAATAGAGGATTGATAGTTGGCAAAAGCGCCAGCATCAATAGATAAGCGGTCGGCTTGTTATTAAATATTGTCTGATATACTTGGATCAATATTGCTCCGCTTAGACCAAGAAATCCCTAGCAAGTAAACAACTTTTTTAGCAACTAATATCAAGTCCCAATTGCCCATTAAAAAGCAATCTTCAAGATGGAATTTTTACCGTTAGATATCAAATTACAAACCTCATTTGATCGTCAATTTTACAGAAGCTCCGTAATCTGAAATAAGCTTATGCTGAGTTTTTGAAATGTACCTTCATTATTCCAACAGCAGTACCACTATAAGTAGGGAAATTCCGAACAGAGGTGACAACGTCAGCCGTGTTGAAAAACGTCATCGCATGAGCCGCCAGTAACATAAACAAGCACATGACGGGAACCGGCGGCCTCGGAATCAACCCCACAACAGAGGCCCACATTAAGAAGTAACCCGCGAAGCAGAGGATCGCCCCGGTCAGATGGACCACCCAAGGACCCTGAAAACGAATACACCTTTGCTGCTGTTGTTGATTATGGGATTGATGATCAGGTGTGGAGTGCGTGTAGAGGAGGCCGGAGAGAATTCCGGAATTTGCACCGATGTCCTTGAAGACAGAGACGGTGTCTAGCGTTGACTGGTCATAGTGTTGGGTGGTTTTGAGGGTGGGAGAGTAGACGGAGAAGGTGTAGAGTGAGCCGCTTGTGCACTGAATCCAGATGCTGGCAACGGTTGAGACCCACTTCGTGTGGAACTTGAGCTGCTTCAATCTCTCCATGTTCTTTGCTTTGCTCTGCTTTGCTTTTGCTTACTTCAGTTTGGGTAATGCCGTGTTTATTTCTCACTTCCTCCTAGCTCCACGTATAATTTGTTACTTTTGGTTCATGTCGTTATGCGCACCTGCAATTTAAACAGTTACATAACCGTGCAACGTGCTGCAGCGGTCGAAGTGGGCGAATAGGTAGCTGCCAACTCAACTACTGTAGCTTAGTTGGCTGCTGTGGGGAAGTTTACATATATATGTATATATGTTGTACCTTAATATCATCCATACAAGGAGCTGTCAACTGTTTGTCTATCAAACGTGATTAATATTTATGATTTCTAAAGAATGTTGGAAAATGATCAAATTTCAAAAGCCTGAATTGGAATTGTACCCCCCACAACCACAAGAGTGGCATAACATCATCAGAACTTCTATTTATTTATCTGGAATCAGATCTCCAAGGTCTCTTTCTTTAGTTAAAGTGGATATTATCAGGGAGACTCCTGATTTTTTTATATATAATTGTCCACTTCTTTAGCGGTTGCCAGTTGAATATTCACAGCTTTTATCAGGAGCCTTTAGGTTGGTTGGTTCATCAATCCAATTGAAGTACATAGATATTGACTGTTGCTTTTCAGTGACTGAAATTGTAATTTCTGCAGCTCCAAGCCTTTTGTCATTTAAATATTGTGGACCAAAGATCAAGTCAAATATTGAGAATGTTCCCCTGCTTCTTCATGTATCTGTACGTGGGACTTGAATTGATTGGCTTTGTTGGGGTCAAATTTATCTTGAATTTGTGTTCTACATACTTGAAAATGCCATCACGCTTGAGAAAATTATTGTTAACCCTTCAGATACAAGCTTACTCAGAACTTATTGGGAGTTTAAGGAGACTTAAGTGAAAACAAGCAGCGAGAAAGAGTGCCAAACAGCTGAAGAAAAAAGTTCCTTGAGGAGTTGAATTTATGTAACCCTAACTTTGTCAATGGCATCATGCATTATGAGTCAGCTATAAGTGGCATGTGCGACATCATTCCACTGTTCGATTACATGAATTCTTGACATAGCAAATAAAAATATTTTCATTTACGTGTGTGTGTATATATATACATACTTATTTGACAAGCTACTGTTCCCTCTCTCTTCCCTTCAGAAAAATGCCTGCATCATATAGATTTTAGGAAAACCAAAAGCAACAATTATATGACCCACAAACGATGTTTCTAAAGTAATAGCGCTGAGGAGCGGTAATTGTTTAAATTTCTTTAATGAAATTTTATTATATTACAAAAAAAAACAAAAAATAGATCTTTTATGGTAGATTTCCGGTGGATCGTGGACTGACACAAGTAAAAGGATCATAAGATACTTGCAACGATCCATTGGATCATTTGCAGCAGTGTAAAATCTTTTGTTATCTTGAATAAATTAGGGGATTGCAAATTATGGATGAATCAAATAAATTTTAAATTATTATTTTAAAATAAAAGTTGTGAATAAGAAAGCTCTCTAATATTATAAATTTTATATGTTTTTTGTTTTACTTATTTAATTAATTATTAATTTATATTCTCATCGGACCATAAAATATTTGAAAAAAATATTATCTAATGCATTCAACCAAATTATTAATTTATTATACACTCTCAAAAAAAGATAAAAAGATTTTATCATCTAAGCAAGATTATTTATTTATTTTATTATAAATAAAAATTTAATTAATTATTTACTTTGACTTTGACTAGGATTAGGACCGTACTAATTTAAGTCATTAATTAAATTCGCTCCATTTGTTGTGAGCCCGAATAAAGTTTGCTAGCAGATCATATCATGTCACGCAATTGCTGTCAGTAATCTACTCATTCTCTCCTAACGAAAGCGTAATTTAGTTCCCCAGTTTCAGGCGTATCACGACATGTATAGATCCTTATTTCAGAATTGAGAGCGAGTGACAGTGAATGGGGAAGAGAAGCAGGCACTCCTCACTAATCGCCAAAGAGAAGGTATTTTGTTTTCTAATTAATTAATTTTCAGGCGTTGTTGGATAGCGATGGCATTAGCAGACTCCCAGACGATATTCTTGTGGATATGATCAGCCGGTTAGGTTTCAGGGAAGCAGCAAGGACTAGTCTGGCTTGCTCTAGATGGAAATATTTCTGGACTTTTACCAGTGTTCTTAACTTTGATCCTCCACGCAAGCTGTGGCACCTCCCTGGAAGTTTCTCTAATTAAAAACGCATTGATCTAGATGAACGAAGATCCAACTAAATTAGTCGGGTGAACAAAATTAAACATAATTTTGTGGTCTTTTCAGGAGAATATTCCATCCCTATGTGAATTTGAATTACCTAAACTAAAGCACTTAATCTTTTGTCTTCGGATCTGACAGCAAAAGCCTCATTCAGGCATGCCCTTTCTTGCACAAATTTACATTGGAGGTATGTATATGTATGTGTATGTGTGTGTGTGTGTGTATATATATTATATATAACATCATTTACAAATATAAGTAATAGAAGTAGCCTCGTTGATTTTCTAAACATTTGCATGGTATGTACTCATTTTTTTCCGTACACTTTTTTTATTTTATTTCTACAGTTTTTATGTAATGGTGAAAGGGGAAGAAGGAAATTACATGAGTTTCCTAGATGCTCTCATCAACATCTCAAGGTGCTAGAATTGATCAGTTTTGTTGGGTATCCAATTGAACTTGAATTTGCATTCTACATACTTAAAAATGCCATAACCCTTGAGAAAATTATCGTTAACCCTGCAAATATATTCTCAGTCGGAACAAATTTTGAGTTTTGTGGAGACCCAGAAAAAACAAGCAGCGAGAGAGAGAGCCAAACAGCTGAGTTTGAGGAGACCCAGAAAAAACAAGCTGCGACAGAGAGAGCCAAACAGCTGAAGGAAAGAGTTCCTCAAGGGGTTGAATTTATATTACTCTAGCTTTGTTTGTTTGTCTGTTTTTCTATTTTATTTTCTAGCTCCATGGTATATCCTGAACTTAAAATAATTGAAGTTAATAGTGCACCCCTCTCATTCAGTGAAGATGGAGACTGGAATAAACGCATCAATTTTCCTTGTCCTATAAGCACCAATTGTAACATCTATAACAGTGACATAGGCATGAGTTCCAAGTGGTATGTGCCAACCTCAGTCTACTGTATTCATAAAATAATTTAAAGATGATTCATGAGTCTACATGTCTAACTCTTAAGAGGTAATTTGAGTCCTTAATATAATATTCGATTTATTTAAGTTTTTAACATGTTAATTTTAATTTAAGGTATCAAATTATATTATGTCAAAATATGATTCCAAAAGTTATGTAATTTGTGTTTGATGTAACAATGAATTGTATCGTATTGCAATAAAAATATTCATAAAAAGCTGCACTAAAAATTTAGTACTTTATAATAAATACTTAGGGTGATTCTCCAATCATGTCAGAATTCATAATACAGAAAGCAAAATACTTTTATTTACATAAGAAATGATACACAAAAACTTGACAAGCTACTGTTCTGTTCCCTCTCTTCTCTTCAGAAAAGCAGATAAACGAATCACTCAGTCATAAAAAGATAAAAGGCTACCCACTTCAACATGTATAGCACCGGCATCATATTACAACACAAAAAAGGAAACTCAGGCTGGCGATGATTTTCTGCCAGCAATCCTGGTTACTTCTCATGCTCTTGAGGAATGCTGCAACCTTCTGACAACAACCTGGTTGTAAAACTTCCTTGTCCGGAAGAACAAGAAGAAGGCAACAAGAGAACTGAAGAGAGCAACAGATGCCATTATAAAAAATGATAACATGAAGCAGTGAGTGCCATAGCAGGAGTTGCTTTTACCACTTGCTGCCTTGTCGTATAAATATCCAATGACTCTCACAGAGAAAATATAAGATCCAACTGGGCTTGCTATAGCAATAGTGTTAAAAATAGTTCCCATGTGTAAAACACCAAATATCTCATATGTAACGGTAGGCATTAGTGACCACTGGGAACCATAGCAAACACCCACTATAATTGAACCCAAGTACAATGTTTTAGGAAAACCAGAAGCTACAATAACATGACCGACAGACAACATTGCTAAAGTAATCGCAATGAACAATGGCCTTGCCCAACCTAGTCTCTGCAAGAATATATCTGACACATACCCTGCTCCAAATCGGCCAAGAAAGTTCCATATACTCCACAAAGAGACCAGAGAATTTCTTTCAGTGGTCGTGTAACCCAGAGATTCTCCTACTTGACTGATATTGTTTATTGTCGCCAGCCCAGAGCCCATTCCAGATAACATGGCAATGAACAACAACCAGAAGTTTACGGTGGTTATTGCTTGTAAAATATTCAAGTCTTCTTCAACCGGAAATACTTCTTTATCAAAAGCAGCCTTCACTTCACATGCATCACCAGGCAGCTCATTATATGCTACAGGATCTTGTTCGGTGGACAATTTAGGGGATTCAATTGTCTCAGAGTAGACCACTAATGGACTCCTCTCAGCAGAAAATGTTTGTGATAGTCTCTCTGTATCCTGGCTATGGGCTTTGATTGCAATTCCAAGAGGTGAGGCCAGTAGAAGGAGCAGAATTATGAAGGTAATGATGCGTGCCCAAAATGTAAAAGTCAAGATGTTCTCCAGAATTATAATGATCATGAGATAGGCAGCTAAGCTCAGAGCAACCGCAGAGAAAGCGTTCAAGTACTTCTTATCATCAACCGACTTTGTTCCATAGATTCTTACCAGACACATTAGCAAAAGGGAAACAAAAGTTGGGAACAGAGCAAGAATCAGAAGGAAAGCGCTCGGATTGCCCTTGCATATTGTGTCATACACTTGGATTAGCACTGCGCCACTTAGACCCAGAAAGCCCTGACCAAGAAAAAAGCATTCTTTAAAAAATTATGCACAGTACATGTCACTCTTCGGAGTTGGAACATAGACGATCAGACAAATCGAGAATAGTAAAATGAAACTGTGGAAAATTAAAATCACTAGTAATCCAAGATAATCATTCCCTGTCATTATCAAATGATGTTAACTTGAGAACAAAACTGAGCCACCAGCCACAAAAAGATGCGTCATAAACCTACCAAGCGTCAAACTAGAGTCTCCTTTTGATTTGTGATATCTAACACCATGTTACTAGTTAATGGAAATCATGTTCATATCATGTCATGTGAGTTGTAAAATTCGCGTCGCCGTCTTCACCGTGAGCATAAGAGGGAGATGACTTTTTGTCTATACACAAACAAAGCCAATAACGCCAAGTCCAATCCAATAATCATTTTGCAGGTTTATTAGTATCAAAGTAGCAGACGCAACTCCCTCATGACCCGCCAGTTGCAAGTTGTGACTTAGAAGGCTACCTTATCTTTAACTTATACGAGTTGTAGCAATCCTAGTTGGAGAGCAATGTACTCGACAACTATTGGGGATTCAAAATTACAAAAGTATTGACATAAAATATTCATTTAAATCAACATCAATAATTCGACACCGTTAAACAATCTCAATAGACTTAAAAATATTGAAAAAAAAAAAAGCCGGAAGCTTGGACTGTTTCAGCTCATAATTACATCAATCAAAGTTGAGAACATAACATGAAAGTAGAGAAGTAGTAACAGATAATCGTACCTTCATGATACCCACAATAGTTCCGCCATAATCGCCAAAGTTCATTACACCAGTGACAACATTAGCCGTGTTAAAAAACGTTTGAGCATGTGCGGCTGTAAACATGAACAAGCACATCAACGGCACCGGTGGCTGGTGAATCAGCCCCACAACAGAGGCCCACATTAAGAAGTAGCCAGCAAAGCAGAGGATAGCACCAGTCAAGTGGACGAGCCATGGCCCACCAAAAAACCTGGGACGGGTATGGAGATTCTCGATGACGAAGGCATAGAGGAGGCCTGAAAGAACACCGGCGTTGGCACCGATATCTTTGAAAACTGACACGGTGTCAAGCGTGGATTGGTCGTAATTTTGCGTGGATTTAAGGGTGGAAGCGTAGATGCCGAAGGTGTAGGATGCACCGCTGCTGCACTGGATCCATATGCTGGCCACGGTAGCGATCCATTTTGAGTCCAAGCTCTCCATTGAATTTGAATTTGATTCTGCTGTGTTTTTACTTATGCTTGCTTTTTATTAGTTTGCTTTTGCTATTTCTTTCTTTTAATTTATTGATTTGTCCCCAATTTTGATGGGAGATGACGTGTCACGCGGTGGAATGTCTGTCAATAATTAAATAGCCTTGCCTTGCTGGGCGTGTGAGACACGAAACGAACGATACTGCGGTAAAGGAGGATGTAATACTCGACATGAAATGTCCAAAATAGCTCTTGCTCTTGCTGGCTGGACCTGGAATTGGAATCAGCATCACCAACGGGTCGAGCTGTTCTATAGTAAAAGAATAATAATAATAAGTAAAAGAATTATGATTTCTAATTTTCCTTTTGTACATCCTTTCACTTATTATTCTCCCGAAAACGACTCCATTGGGGATCGAACCCAGAATCTCTGGTTCCGAACTGGTCTTCATTCTTCAATTTTGATGACAGTAAAATAATATTAAATTAAACAAGAAAACGACTCCACTGGGGATCGAACCCAGAATCTCTGGTTCCGTAGACCAGCGCCTTATCCATTGGGCCATGGAGTCCATACTGTTGAGAGGCATTGTCCAGTTCATGATTAATGAATAAACTGAGCGTGTTTAATAATCGTATTTAGCTGCAAAAGCCGCCAGACGCAGAGTCCCATTGGTAAGAAAGTACAAACGGACGAAAATTGCAAAAACTTCGCAACTAGCGGTGGTGTTGGAGCCAGGGGTGGGCATAATTCCAGGACCCGACCCTTTCCGACCCGACCCGACCCGACTCGAATATAATCGGATAAGGAAAAAAAAATCGAAATCGGTTATAATTTTAGGGTAACCGATATTACGCGATCCGATTTTGGATAAAGTTACATAAATCTGATTTATTTACGACCCGAATATTTTTTATTAAAAAGAATTTAATTTTTTGTGTGGCATAATTTAATTGGACGTGTCAAAAATGTTATTTAGACCTCACCACATCTAATTACCGTATATATATCTTTATAGCTTTGTGCCCTCACTTTTCAAACTATAGCAACCTTATCACTCTCACTGAATTTCAATGTTCTCTCACTCGACTTCAACGTCCCCTCTTCTTGCTGCCTGACTTCAACGCGCCGACGACTGTATTCTGATCACAGTCAACCTCAGAGGTCGACAGTGGCTCGCCACAACTCCACCTTGTTCGTTTGTTTCGTGCGTGAGTTGGAGATGGGTTCGTCTCTTTGACCAAGTAAAGTTTCATGTCTTTGTGAAGCCAAAAATTTTAAAGATGGGAAAATGGAAAGTGTTTGTTCTATTTATACTTTAGGCATCCTTGTTATGTGAAACATTGATCTCCAAATTTATGTGAACATGGCTAATTGAGTGATGATTAAAAAATGTTTTAGTCATTATAAACACGCACCTATTCTAAATTGCTGTCAATCATGCATAGCTATTTATGCTGAAAGGGGCTTTGGGAGAGAGCAGTGTTAGGATGCAACTAAGCTTTATGTTTCTCTGGTTCTCTTCCTTTCATTTATGGCAAAGAATATTTTTATCTCTTCAGAAGTGCTAAATCTTGCCTTTATGTATGTATACTTTGTTGATGATGCAGTTAAGAGGTGCAATTGATCCAAAAAGACATTACAAGGCCGGTGATTCAAAATCAAAAACATTGCCGAAGTATTTCTAGGCATGTGTTATCAAGTCACAATGCTTTTTTGCTGCTTATTTCACAATTAAGTTGTTTGGATGGTGTTAACTCTTTGGCAAAACATCCCTTTTTTTTTTTTACAATCGAACACGTTGGCACTGTTATAGAGCCAGTAACGGAGTTTTCTCAAATAGACTGAATAAAAAGGAAAGGAAGGCAACCCTTGCAGATGAATTGCTTTCTGATACTAGCCGAAGGCAGTACAGGTGAGATAATAGTATATTGTTCTCTTTTTGCTATTGAAATTTGTGAGTTTTTTTTTTTTAGTTCTCATTGTTTCACATGTATAATTTTCAGGAAGCGTAAGGTACGCGAGATTGAAGAAAAAATCAACCAATTAGAAATGACAAATGGAAGACAAGGGGTCGACAATCGCAGAAGCGTGCAAAGCAAATAAGGCACGGAATCCCTTTTATTCTTTTGAAAGGTGATTCTTTGACACTCATGGATTACATCAATACATTGAATAGATTTGTCACAAGGACAGAGTCATCATGTCCTCTTCTTCTAATTGATATAATTTTGTATTTTCAAATTATAGAAGAAAGGGCCGATGATAGAGGGATCTCTTTTTAAGGAGAGGCTTGTGATAAAATGTTTTGAGATGGAAATTTGTCCTTGAGCTGTTTTAGAGTTTGTGGAGCAATGATGACTTTTGACCTTGTAACCTCATTTGCTTATTTAAACAAATCGTGAACAGAGATTTTATAAATAATCTTTCCCTTGTCCTTAATGGTGATTATTATGGTGCTAAGGAGGAATCCCAAATTTATATAAAAGTTGCATATCGTAATTTGTTAAATTATAAGCATGACGTTAACTTGTGGATTTGACACTTCACCTTATTATATAGGTAGTGATATTCCTTGCTATTGTTATGGTTAATTAAAAGTTTAGATGATCAAAGTCTTTACATTGGTGTCTGTAAGACTATTCTTCCTTTCGGAAAAAATTACCAAGGTACTCAATTAATTATTCTTCAATTCAGGGTTTCTTCAATTTATATGTCTGTATTTGTTTATTGGATTGGATTGGACCAATTTTGGGTTTGAAAGAAATTAAGTGTAAATAAAACAAAGGGTATGCATTAAATTAATTCCTTGTTTATCACGTCAATTGAAGTTGATGTAGTTCATTTGATTGGTGTTTTGGTGTTTCATTTGATTGATTTCTTTTTTAATACTATTTAACTGAAACGACTTGTGATGTTAGTTATAAGTGCTTTATTTGGAACTTTTGATTTAATTATGTTTAGTTTATGATCTTTCACATTTAGAATACTGTGACAAAGTTTCAAGGCTAAGGATTAGTATCTGTAAATCCTTTTTTTTTTAATGTGTGATTAAGCATTTGAGGAGTCTTGGAATAGTCCTTTCTAACCTTGTTAAATTGAATACAGCATGTGGAAGTGCCAGTTCCCAGTCCAAAGAAAGATGAGGTTTTGATTAAGTTGGAAGCAATTAGTCTCAACCCAGTTGATTGGAAAATTTAGAAGGGCATGCTTCGGCCTTTTTTGCCTCGCAAGTTTCCTCATATACCTGGTAAATCAATTATGTGTCTTGTTTTATGTAATGGATCTTTTTATATCTTCTAGTCTGTATTTCCTTTATGTGAATGTTGTTATCTCAGACTCTCGGTTGTGATATATATACACATGACATCACTTTTTTGACACATATTTAGACACAAATTGTGAGCCATCTTAGATTAGCCCATTTTCAATGGTTGAGATTCAATTTAACATGTATGATAATTGCACCTTAGGAATTATAATGGTTAGAATTAATCTTAACCATTGCAAATGGATTGATTTAATGGCTCACAATTTATGTCTAAATTTGTGTCAAAAAAGTGGTGCCATGTAACCTGCCCTTATATATATATAGCGCCAGTGATGTTCATCTTTCGAGCAAGCTGATAAACTCCTATTGTCCTTCAATTTTTTCAATCTTAAAACATGCTTCATTATCTTATAGACAATATGATGGTGTATCCCTTTACATTTAGAAACCTTAAAAAAAACATATTTATTGATATGACATCCATATGCTACTGACATCTTAGTGCAATATTGCCTACACCAAACTTGAGTAGATAGGCTTGGATTGAAAGTTGGGCTTTTCTCTTTGACTTATTTATTGGGTCCCTGTAATTATATTTTGTTTGATGTTTTGCTAGTGTAGCTATTTATGCTGTAGTTCATGAGTAGCATTGCCTGCTATCTTTTATTCTTGTTTCAGTGGCTGAGGCAGTTTTTTGTTGGAACAGCAACTGATATAGCAGGAGAAGTTGTAAGCATAGGATCAGAAGTTAAAGATTTCAAAGCTGGTGACAAAGTTGTCGTTGCACTTAGGCATGCTGTAAATGATCATTGATATTCTTTTGGTTTTGTTCTCATCTTCAATTTATGTTTGAATTATTATAGTTGATCTGCCCCTTTCTTCACTACCGAGTAAGATTGAAATTAAGATTGTGAAGATATGGATGATTAATGATAACAGATATCATCTCTTTAATTGAAAGAATTCCCCTTTAAATTACTATCGTTTTAACAATTAGTTACTGCTTGAGGTAATCATCTTTGTTTAGCTTGTTGTTTGTACTCAGAACTCTAACTTCCCTTTGAAATTATTCTTTTGTCACTACACTTAGTCAGTTGATTGATCATATTGGCAATTGTTTCGTATTTCTATCTCCATTTCATGGAGTGCACTAATCAATCATGAAAAGCAAGAATAATAAATTTGAAGAATTGAACCTCAGGTTGTTCTAATCGTTGGGTTGATTTGTCCCCAGAATATCTAGAGTACAAGATCAGTTTAAGTTTTGAATTTTTTGGACTTGTAAATGGTTAACTCATACATAGTTAGTTTCATTCAGTGATTTCTAAGAATCAGTAGTAGTATCAGTTTGGTAATTAATTGAAGAATAATTAATTGAAGATGTGGATTAGATCTCAGTTGATAAGACAGGATATCTTATGGAATCAAGTTCCCATCAACATACTCAGAGAGACAGCTCCAATCTAATGAAACAATTATCCTTTACACACTTGTCCTCTTAGCAAAGCAGCCCAAATTATAATGATTAATTATTATAATCAAGTGTAGAAGTAAAAAGTCATAGAAATAAATGATTCAAACACTTAGACCATCTTTTTCTTTATGGTGTTAGGTAGTAGGTACAACACAAAGTAGTCAAGGTTTTTCTTTATGGCGTTAGCTAGTATGTACAACACAAAATAGTCAAGGTTAAGTAAAAGTAAGTGCTTCAAAGACTTTATCCAAAGGGGCCAAAGAAAAGACAAGGACATAGTGTGTGGCTTACTGATAGTTGTGTGGGGTGCTTTATATTCGCATATGGTGTAGTCTATTAAGAAGATTTGTTAATTAGGCATATGCATTAATAAACTATTAGTTAATTAAAATTGGGCTTACTTGCATATGAATAGTACTGTACATAATTAATATATATTCTATTAATACATGTATAATTAATATATATTCTATTAATGCATATACAATTAATATATGTTTAGTTAATGCATGTAGAATTAATATGTATTCTATTAATGGAATAGAATTAGTATAAGTTACGGGTTGGCTTCATTTATGAACTTCAATTCCAACTAAAATATAATATATATTTTGCAATCTTTTTCATACTTTGTTATTAATTTATACTTATTGACTATTTAATCATATTTTATCTGAGTTTTGAGATGGACAAATTAATCTTGCTGCCTTTCATTTCTCTATTTTAGAGAGTTTTACTTCTTTATTTACTATTCATTTAGATTTTTTTTTTCTAAATAGCCTTTGCTTTTAGGAGTTCAATTTTATCGTAATGCAATTTAATTTGCTTTTGAATTGCAAAGGATATGCTTGCTGGTTGCTCTCTGTTTAGGGATGCTTAGATTTTCTCATAATACAGTTTGTTTTTGTGAGTTAGATAATATCATAATTATTTAAATTACTTGATCATTGCATAATATAAGCTTGTTGGATGCAATCTATTTAGGGATACATTTAAATTGCTTGTTGGGTGCATAGGAGAGCTATATGGTTAAATTTTATCTTAATGCATTTAAAATGCTTGCCGGTTGCATAGATTGCTTGTTGGTTCAATTTTATCTTAATGCATTTAAAATGCTTGCCGGTTGCATAGATTGCTTACTGGTTCAATTTTATTTTAATGCATTTAATACGCTTCGTGGTTACAAAGGAATATTTACACTTCTTATTCATGAATAAACTAATTTTATTTTAATACATTTTTTTTCCAGTTATGGCTTCTCAAACTGGTTCCCCGAATAATGGTCAAGCAGATGAATTTGCTAGTCAAGCAACATCTTTCAAATCTAAGAGAAAGAAGCCTCAAGTTTCGTTAGTGTGGGATCATTTCGAAAAAAAAATTAGTAGGAATAGATCTATGTGCAATTATTGTGGAAAAAGTTTTGCTGCAGACAGTAAAAAGCATGACACAACTAACTTGTGGAAGCATTTAAATGTGTGCCCCAAATATGTTTTGAGTGAACAACATGTGGAGAAGGATGAGAAACAAAAAGTTCTTTTTTTTGGTGGCAAAAATTTAGAGAGTGGGGCGTCAAACAATCTTGTGTCTATTGGATTTGATAAATAAGTAATTAGGAGAGCACTTGTGGAGATGGTAATTATAGATGAGCTGCCATTTCGATTTGCTGAGACTAAAGGATTTCATCATCTTATGCAGGTAGCTTGTCCAAAATTTGAAGTTCCCTCACAAAGAACAGTTGCAAGAGACATTTTGAAGTTTTATGTAAGTGAGAAAGAAGCTTTGAAAAATTATTTCAAGGCATACAAGGTTAAGGTTTCTCTCACTACTGACATTTGGACATCCATTCAAAATATGAGCTATATGGTGATCACCACACATTTTGTTGATCATGCTTGAAAGTTGTAGAAAAGAATTTTGTGTTTTTCTCAATTTACTAACCATAGAGGGGAAACAATTAGAAGAATTATTGAGGATTTTTTGAACGCTTGGGGTTTGGAGAATATCTTCACTATTACAGTTGATAATGTGCAAATGAAACAACTACCAACTATTTGAAGAAGAAATTAAAGAAGAATAGGAAAAGTGAAGGGATGATTCTAGAAGGGAAGTATTTACATGTGTGTTGTTATGCACATATTGTTAACTTAATTGTAGGTGAGGGTTTAAAAGAGCTTGATCGATCCATAGCTAGCATTCGAAATGCTATGAGATATGTTAGATCTTCTCCTGCAAGGTTACAAAGGTTCAAAGATTGTGTAGAGCATGAAAGGATTCAATATAAAGGAAATTTAGTGTTAGATGTTCCTACAAGATGGAATGCGACTTTCTTGATGCTAGATAGTGCTCTATGGTTTCAAAAAGTACTTGAGCGGTTGGAGGAGGAAGATGGCATTATCTTAATTTTTTTTCTGAGGAGAAAAAGATGGGGCCTCCTCAAATAGATGATTAGGATAAAGCTTCTGTTTTTGTGCGATTTTTGAAGCAATTTCATGAGGTAACTCTCAAGTTCAGTTCTTCTTTAAGTCCTACAGCCTATATTTTATTTCATGAGATGTGGCAACCCGAGGATTGTTTGAGTGATTTAGAGCAACAAACAAATAACATTTTATGTGATATGGCAAACAATATGAAGAAGAAGTTTGATAAATATTGGGGTTCATTGGATGGCATAAATCACATGTTGCTCATTGCTGTTGTTCTTGATCCTAGGGCTAAGTTAAAGTATGTGACTTATGCTTATAAGATAATGTGGGGTCTTAGTAAATCTGAGGAGAAAATATCACAGATTAAAGCATTATTGTATAAATTGTATAATTTGTATGCTTCTTTTGAGAATGAGGGGACTTCTTCAAATGAAATGGTGAGTAAAGGTTCCTCACCATCTATGTCAGTTGATGTTGATCAATATCAAACTTCTCAGTTCCCCGCACCTAAACAACATCCACTTGAAAGGTTTTTTCAGGATGGGAAATTGGAAGGGTCATCACATGAAGTGGAGAAATATTTGTCTAATCCAATAGTACAAGGAAAACAAGATAATTTTGAAATACTAGATCAGTGGAAGGTAAATGTGGCAAACTTCCCTGTTTTAGCAAGAATGGCAAGAGATGTATTTGCTATTCCTATCTCAACTGTGGCTTTCGAGTTCGCATTTAGTACAGGCAGACGCATTCTAGATCAATTTAGGAGCTCGCTAACTCCTAAAATGGTTGAGTGATTAATCTGCTCACAAAATTGGATTACTTACACATTATGTGATGAAATCTTCTGAATCTCAGAGTTGGATGAAAGCAAAGATGGGGATCATGTAGTGTTTGGTGAATCCGAATATGCTGTGTTAGGTTAAAATACCATTCATTGACCATTTTACTTTGAAGTTATATCATATCGTGATTTCATTAGATTAATTTATAACTTTTGTCTTTGCATTTGTCAATGATAAATATGTGTTTGGATCTACTATATCAACATTGGAGCGGCTGGACATTGAAGCATGAATAATGAGTTAAAGGAGTAGGTAACCCCATAATCTAACCTTACTGAAATTTCAATACAAAAAAACTTCAAGCTAGTTTGTTGTAAATTATAATAGGTGTTGTCATGCTTTTTTGTTTAGTTAAAGTATGTTGCTTTTGAACTCTAATTTGTTTTATTTATTTATTTAGTGAAGGTTGGATCCTTTATTGGTTCAGGACTTTTATTTTTGTGGAGCTCGAACTTGGAGTTGGGGCTTCAAATGTGAGAGTTTGTGGAATTTGGAGTTTGCGGACAATTCAAATTCTAATATTTTGTTTTGCTTGACTGTTGTGGAGATTGCTTCATCTCTTGGAGTTTGTCTTTGTAGTTGTTGTTTTTTTTTGTTTTTTGGAATTTTATTTATTTACTCATGAAATTTTACTCGTGAGTTTGTGGATTTTTTTCTCAAGATCTAGTACTATATTCATATTGTCTACTCGACATGTTGCTTTGATTTAATTTGTTGTCTTATTGAAACTAGAAAGATTGTTTGTGGCAATTGGCTTGTGAAAACTGTAAATGATGTTAGTAGCAACTAAGAATGTTTGTTTGTATACGCACACATTAACTAGTTCATGAAAGTAATCATTCTGGGAGATTACTAGAAAGTAATGTTTGTTTGTATTATTTTTAGTGTGGTTTAGGTAATCATGCTAGGAGATCTCTATCTTTGTATTATTAATAATGTGTTGATTGATTTGGGTCTTGATTTTACAGTTTTGTTTAGGAGATTAGCATGTAGCATTTGTGTTATTTCTCATTTAGTGTTGTTTTTGAATATTGCATGTTTCAATTTGGATTTGAGATTTTGCTTCCAATGATCTGTTTGGAGTTGAGATTTTGATTTTGAATATTGCATGTTTCAGTTGAGAAATATCATGATTCCTGACAAGATGTTATGCATTGGCTGTTTTGAATTGAAATTTAGTTACTTATTATATGAAACAATTCGTAGTGGGGTTAAAGATGTCTAATTTGGTTTTGTAGATTGTGATACTTAGTGAAAGCATGGCATGGTTGGCCTATATTTTTCTTTGATTTAATTTCTTTCAGATTGGGCTTTTTTATAATTACATTGATTGCTGACATTTTTTTTTCATTTTGGAGTCATGGCTTGATCAGGCATATTTTGATTATATAATTTGTTGATTGGGGCATATTTTGATTATATAATTTGTGTTTGATTAGACTACATTTCTATTATATTTCCTTTATTAAAGGCTAAATGGGTTTCAACTCAGAAAAATAACCAACAAACATGAGTTTCAAAAACATGAACTAAGGATTTTAATAAGAGATTACAAAAGCCCAGCCCAAAATAGCATCAAAATAAAAACCTAGCCCAACCTGATATATCCGACCCAACCCGACACTATCGGTACCCTTCAGGTAGTTCAAAAAAAAATACCCGAACTCAGTTCTAATTTCTCAAACCCGATGAACATTCAGGTATGAGCGGTTATCTTTAAACCCGACCCGACCCGACCCGACCCGAAATATGCCCACTCCTAGTTGGAGCAATCTCATGATAGTATCGAGTAAGAAATTTAAATAAGTTTTTAATGATGCTAATAAGCCCCATTTCTACTTTGAATCGTTGAAAGAGAATGAAATTATCATAAAGAGCTACTGTCTGCTTTCTTATAAGCTGTGTTATACTCAGCTTCCACTATTAACCCCTCTCCATTTGCACTTGCATTTCTCTATTAAAATTAGGTTTTGTTATGTTTGATTGCGAACCCATTGAAAGCCTGCCATACAAGCCCACTGACTGCCAAAAAACTCCATGGGGTCAACATCTCCCTCGAGCAATCAATCATTCTCTCTCATATAAAGCGTCCATCTTTGATCTTTCTCCACTTTTGTGAACACTATAGCACCACCATACTCCTTTCACACAACACTTTCTTTCCTTAGCTAAACCATGCATCAAAACATAAAACAATCCATCTTTAAAAATCACCCCTTTAAAATGAAAACAATAGCATCTTATGTTTTCTTATTAGACATCAGATATTTTGCATCATTGTGTATCAAGACCTTAAAAAAAAAGGTTATGTTTACTTAAATCAAATAATCTTGCTACAAAATATGATAGTTGTTCTTCAAAAAATGGTTAAATATACAATAAAACCTTGATAAAGTAATGTTATTGAAATTATAAAAAATATTATTTTATAGATGTTATTTATTAATAAATTAATATTTTATTAATTTATTGATGGATGAAAATTTATTAATTTAATAAAATTTTTATATTTTAATCACTTGTAAATATATTATTATTTTTTTTATCAACATTCATGTCTAAAAGAGGCCGTCCAAGCAATAGTGACTTTACATAACTATTTGCTGCAATAAAAAAATAAGGAATATGTCACATACTTTGTATAAATTAAAGATGATGTTGAGTTTAGTTTAGTTTAAATGTGAAGAAAAAAACACACGCGGCAATATGTTCAGAACGTGGAAGCAATAAGAGAACTCGTGCGGCTCCTAAAAAAACACACGCGGCAATAAAGACATAAAATCTTGTAATAATAAATATATTTTCAATGGTTGACCCAGATTAACCCTCACGTGGGGACAAGATACGGATGGCGTGGACTATGCCAACTTGGAACTTGCCTCTTGCAGCTTCGTAAAACTAAACTAAACCAAACCCCCCCACGGCCCTCAAAATCTAAGCTTATTAATATAATCCTTTCGTCATCAAATGATGACATGGCGGGAAATTTAAATATTTAGGCAAATATGTCATTAACCTACACTCTCGTCTGGCGCGTAACTCCCCTTCTCCAATCATCCAGACACAAGAAGCACCTCCACCCATTTGCCAACCCGATTGGCGCAATTGCTCTGGCTATTTTGTCTCTTCTGTTTATCGAAAAACTAAACATTGAGAAATGTTTCTCATATGTTTCGTAAAAGTGAAAATTTATATATATATATATATATATATATATAATATTATCAATTTTTGTCATGAAATTATACAGAAAGGTTGAAGAAAACCACCTGATTTTGATTTTTGGGATGAATATTAATATCAATACATAATTTTTTAATATGAATTACTGTTATAGGATATAAAATATTATAAAATTAAAATCAAATATTTACAATCACACAGTAATGTAAGTCTATTTATGGAGATCAATATGTAAATATATCATAATTTTATTAAAATATTCTAATACGTCAATGGCACAATATTTTTCATAATATAAAAATAATATAAAAAGTAATATTCATTTATAATTTTTTAAAAAGTAAAAAAAATCAAAACTTGAAATTATTTTATAAAATAATCAAACCCTAATTATTTTAGTATTTAACCAAGTATCAAGTAAAGATTCTTTTGTATTCAATTTACTCACTGATATAAGATAGTTATCAAAGGATACTAAAAATATATTTATAATGTGTTAAGTAATGTATTGAGGTATTAAACATTGAGATGATATTCGAACGACTAAAAAAATTTAGTTTTTTTAAATAAGAACTTGGTTAAAGTATCAAAATTTAGGAAGATTCTTTTCTTAAAAAAAAAAAAAAACCTCCAAAATTTCGTTACTTCTTACTTTTTTTCTGACATTCTTATGACGGGTTAGATCAAAACGGATATTGGCCGATTTGATGACCCGTTTTGGCGAAATAGGAGGCGCGTGAAATAGCCATAATAATCCGAAGTACAAAATCCAACTCCATAACGGCGGTTACGGGTTTGGTGCAACGTCCCAATCACTTCGGTGGCAATAACAATAATCAAAGCTTAATCCAAATAAACATTAAGATTAAAAAATAGCCTTCTTCAATACAAAAAATAAACTAAACCAGACACAAGACAAGAAGGAAGAGTTAAAATCCTCAACCTCCCGCAATGCGAAACCTTCCCCTCCGCTTTCTCAACGCTGCTAATGCTTTCCGTTCATGGACGCTGACGCTGGAGATTCTCCGGAAAATGTGGCCGATAAGGACGAGGATGAAGCAGCTTTAGTTGCCGAGTCCTTGTCCGGAGTCCGGCTCGCCGACGCTCCGATTCTTTTGCTCGTTTCTTTCCACAAAGCTTTACGCGCGGAGCTCGCCGACCTCCGTCGTGTGGCGGTTACGGCTTTGGAGTTTGGCTCCCATGACCGTGAGCTGATACTCGAGCTTCAGCGAAGATTCGAGTTTTTGAAACTTGTTTATAAGTATCATTGTGCCACCGAAGACGAGGTTAGCTTAGCTCACACGTGTTTTTACCTTTCCTTCAATTTTTTTTGTTTTTTTTGTTTTTAAAGGAAACTGGTACTTGATAGAATCAGAATAAACTCTTTTCATTTATCAACGTGCCTGCCTTTTGATGCTAAAAGGGCGTTTATTTTATTAAAAGCTTTTTTTTTTTTCAATTATCATTTTGTTTATAGTGTGTTATGTTATGTTATGTTATGTCAAGAAGTGCTCTCCAAAGCCACATTTTAAAGAAGCACTTTTTTTGGAAAGACAATCTGAATGCATTCTTATTTTGGTTTGATACAGTTTCACACGAAAAACAAATATAATTTTCTTTTTTTTTTTCTTTTCATTTTAATGAGAGTCTTCTATGAACAATTTTCAGAAAGGAAAAAGAGAAATAAAGCTAAATGATTATGATCACTCAAAAGAATGGAGAAACAACTTTTAATTGAACCCTATTGGTAAAAGTTTCTTTAAGGTGTATTCAGGTACTAGACTCACCATATTGATAATATTAATTTAATAATATTAAAATTTCTTTTTTCCTTGTATCTATAAGATAAATTCTAGGATTATCTATGATCAATTAATTAGATAGAGAAAAGCAACAATTAATGAGCTTTAATCCAAGAGACTAAGCCCCTTTTATTTGCATTGACGTAGTTTGTAAGAATTGAAGTATAAATGAAGTCCCATTTGATTTTCATATTTTAGTTTTTATGCCAATGTATGTACTCAAGTGTGATGCTATGTTACACCAGCCTCTAAAGTTGACTTTTCCTATACGTTTGCTTTGCATATCTTCGTGCAGTCAAACAAGTAGAAATTGTCCCAAGTATTACTTGCGCTATTTGTGGATAATCTGAAACTGCTTTAAGCTGAAATATTTTAATGCTTTAGCAAAAGTTCCAGACAAATGGATGTTGAAGGTTCTAAAAGAGGAAAAAGGGTGAAAATTGATAATTATGCTTTTAACTTTTGACCTTTCATATTCGTTACCCTTTTCCACTTTTCACCTTTTATTATGCATTCTCTGCATAAAGTTATGCTTCCGGGAGTGAAACTTGAAAGTTTCTTGGCAGGTCATCTTTTTATCGCTAGATGTACATATAAAAAATGTGGCCTCCACATATTCACTTGAACACAAAAGCATAGATGAACTCTTTGACTCTGTTTTTGATCGCCTGAATATTTTACTGGAGGGAAGTGAAGATATGTCCAAGTCATTCAAAGAACTTGTTTTTCACATCAGTGCCATCCGGACCTTCATTTGCCAGCATATGCTGAAAGAAGAAGAGCAGGTAATCAATTGTTTCTTCATTGATAATATACTTGTTCCATTATATATATGTGTGTGTCTTCTCTTAATTCAACCTATTCAGGTAGTTTATTGCTCTTATTTCATGTTTTGGTTACTCTCTTTATGTTGAGTTGTTCAGAACTTTCAACTTAACTGGACATTACTGGTACATCTTTCAAAATTAAAAATTGATTTGAACTTACTAAAACAATCTTCTCGCATTAATTGTGATAACAGCAATAAGTTTCTCGTATAGAAGTCTGTTAGAAGAACATAGTAAAAGTAGCATGTAAGATTAACGAGGTCAAATTACAATGTCTATAAACCCTGTCATACAATCAGCTATCATCAATCGACATGACAGTGTCTGGATTCAAAAGCCTTAAACTACTTACTATTAGAGCCTTGAAGTGGAAAATAGAAATAAAACACAGCAAAGAGGAAACTGAAGTAGTTCAATGACGAGGAAAGTTTCAAATGAATCATATGAGACCTGTCTGTGAAGCTAGCGTCTAGCAGGTAAATATAGCAAATGAGGAAAATTTTTACCATGGAGAACCTCACATATTCAACCAGAGTGTACTCGCTAGTAATATTGGATTTATTTTAGTCCAGCATATATCAAAACTCTTAGAATGGATGTGTGGACCACGAAATCAACATAGATGGAGATGAAGAAGCCCAAGGTAGGAATAACAGCTAGCTATTCTTTTATTGCTGCATATGATCCACTTTGTAATGAATGAACTTTAAGCATAATAAATTCATCCAGAAGATTTCTTTGGATTCTTTGCCGGATAGCTTCTAAGCATATTGCAAATATAGATCGATTATAACTTCCGAATATTTATATAAGTTGCAGATCTCTATGTGTTGACTGAAGTCGTTTTACAGCAACAGTTCAATCGAATTTGAGTAAACCAATTTTTCTGTTTCGAAATTCTTATTAGCATTTGTTATAAACTCATATGATCTCATATGATATGTATTAAATACACTATACATGGGGGTGCAGGTTTTTCCTTTGCTGATGCAGGAGTTCTCTTCTGAAGATCAAGCTTCACTTGTCTGTCAATTTCTATGCAGTGTTCCTGTAATGCTATTGGAGGTTTTTTTTCCATGGATGATCTCCTTTCTATCTGAGGATGAAAAAATAGATGTCAAACATTGTATAAAAGAAACTGTATCTGATGAAACCTCGCTGCAGAAGGTAGACCCCGGATTAAATTCTCACTATGATTTAACTAGTCTTTTCTATTGTGATTGGTTTAAATGTAATTTTGTAGGTGGTAATTTCTTGGCTTGATAACAACTTCCAAGGCCCTTTTTCAGCATTTGGAAAAAGACGTCAGCATCTTGACGGAGACAACATGAAAAGCATTATGAAATTGCTTTCATCTAAGACATACTCGGGAGAAAATTTGCATTGGAAGAAACCATATGGTTTACAATCAAATTTTGGACACAATCCACTTGATTGTCTTCTGCTTTGGCATAGAGCGGTCAGGAAAGATTTGGAAGGAACTCTGGACAACCTAAATCAAATAAAATGTTCAAACGATTTCCAAGATTTGGAATCAGTAGTTTTCCAGCTAAAATTTCTTGTTGATGTCCTTATCTTCTACGGGTAATTAAAATGTTTGCTGGAAAGCTATTTTATACACTAAATTATGATTTCTCAAAGTGCCAAGTTGGGTACCTCTTTCTTTAAATTTTCTGATAATATCAAGAATTATTATCTAGATTTTTTGTTTATTTATTTTACAGCATTGCACTGGAGAAATATTATTATCCTCTGCTAAATGAACTTCCCAGAATTTGGCTGTCTCCTCTCAAAGAAAAATTTCAAGTTGAAAGTTTACAGAAATTACTAAACCAGTACTTTGGAAATGGTACACCTATGTGCAAGTTTGTGGAGAAGCTTTTCTGTGAACTGGAGTCTTTTGTGATGCTTATCAGCACACAGTTTGCTTTTCAAGAAACAGAGGTATACTGTTTACTTGTCATTACAGAGCAAGATGGGATAATGCCACCCCTTAAGTTTAAATTAGCAGCAAATTAGCAACTATAGTAACTAACCCTTTGCAATTTAGCTGCCAACTTGAATTCAATCAACTTACCGGATGATATCTCACTATCTGAAAAGTAAAGTGAAAAATATTTCTACGCAATCCATTTGACACTTTCTCGTTTCTGTAAACAGTTGTTCACCATTTGTAGCCAGAATTGCAGCCGTGTAATGCAGAAGAAACTTCTGTACAAGACCCTTCATATGATGCCGCTTGGTTTGCTCAAGTGTGTGATCATTTGGTTTTCAGTTCACTTATCTGAGGATGAATCCAGGTCCTTTCTTCATGGCATCAATCAGGGAGATTCTGTAGTCAATGTATCATTTGCATACCTCCTAAATGAGTGGTTCTGTATTGGCTACTCGGGTAAAACTACTGTTGATAAATTCAGAATGGAGTTGCAGAAACTGTTCAAGAGCAGATGCTCTTTCCTATCTGAGCAAATCAAGGAAGTTGTTGAATCCCCTACCTTACAGTCAGATACGCAACCTTGTAAAGGAATAAAACAGAGGCAAATGGAGCCAGTCTCTACCAACAGGAGCACCAAATGCTTGCCTTATTTTTCATCTTTCCACTCCCATGCTACTAAGAAGTATGAGACATCGTACTCTAGTGGAACCGGTCTGCATATATTTTTCCCTCAGACAATAAAGACATCATATCCCTCCCCTGAATATTTTGTTGAAAGATGTTGTGGCTATTCCATTGCCGATGAACCAACCCCAATAGACCTCATGTTTTTCTTCCACAAGGCAGTCAAGAAAGATTTGGATTACCTTGTCTTCGGTTCAGCTCAGTTGTCTGAAAATGCTCTCTTCCTCGCAGATTTCCACCGGCGCTTCCATCTCATACAGTTTCTATATCAAATTCACAGTGATGCTGAGGATGAGGTTGCATTTCCTGCTTTGGAGGCAAAGGGGAAACTTCAAAATATTAGCCACTCATACTCCATTGACCACAGACTGGAAATTGAACATTTCAGAAAGATATCCCGCATTCTAAATAAGATGCTTGAATTGCAAGTGTCAGTTTCAAGTATTGACTCAAATACTGGGGATCAGACAATGTTGAAGTACCATAAGCTGTGCATCAGGCTTCATGACAAATGCAACTCACTGTATAAATTAATGGCAGAACATATTCACCGTGAAGAGACTGAACTTTGGCCTTTGTTTAAAGGATGTTTTTCTATTGAGGAGCAAGAAAAAATCATCAAGTCCATGCTTGGAAGACTAACAGCTCGAACGCTACAGGATTTGATACCCTGGCTAATGGCAGCATTAAAACCAGAAGAACAGCACACTGTGATGTCAATATGGCTCAATGCCACAAAAAATACAATGTTTAAAGAATGGTTGGCAGAATGGTGGGAGGGTTACGATATTGCAAAGGTAGAAAAGGAGCCAAGTATTCCAGCTTCAATGGCTACAGATCCCTTGGAGATTATCTCATCATATCTGGCTAATGACGTTATTGATACAAAAAAGGGAGAATCCTTTGGTGACGAAGTCAGTGATCTTCCACAAAAAGATCACGATGGGACTGATTTGGTGTCATTAGAGAGGTATAATGTGGATAAATCGAAACTTTTGAATGAAGAACGAAGACATTGTGAATGCTCCGCTTGTGCAAAGCATTACGGTAAGGGTGAAAAGAAGAAACAAGGTGAAATGGTTGATGTCGTGGATTTGGTTGATAAACGAGGTGAGACATTTGCAGAAAGTCAGAAGTCTAAGAATCACGGGAGCCTTCTGCAAAGGAATCAACAATATCTGGAGCGTGTGATAAAAAGAGTATCCCGTGATTCTTCCCTTGATCCGCAGAAAAAAGAATACATTTTCCATAACCTGCTAATGAGGTTGGTAATAAGCATTTAATGTTACGCTAAATTGCTTTTTTTTTTTTTTTAATTTTGTTTCTGTATCCCTATCTTTAGAAGAGGTTCAAGATTTTTTCCTTTTATATTAATTTTCTGAGATTTTATCGTGATGAAGTCATTAAAAATTTAAAATATTCTCTGTAACACTCCCACGTTTTAGATATAATGAATATACTATTTGGATTATGTGTCTTTGGGATAAGAGGCTGAAATGTCTTTTACATTTTAGGAGTGCCCTGATACATAGAAAATCCAGCCCTCTAAGAGTTATGATCTGATTGATGGTCCTAGCCGTCAATCCAAGACATATTTTCACGACTTAAAGGACAGATTAGATGAGATCAGGTGATTCGGGTTAACTGCTAAGCAGTAGTGTACTGGACTTGCCCAGTGAGCCAAATGTATTTAACTTAGTAAGTCTCGCCAAAATGAGTCTGCACTTTCTGGTTTCCTGAGGTTTGTTTTATACTCAACTAAAAAATTTTGTCAAACTGTGCACACCTGCTTGTGTTGAAGTGCATTTTACAGCCAATGTGCTGTTGGGAGACATCAAAAAGATGTTCAGGCAGCTTAATTATTTCCTAGTTGTGTTCTCTTAATGCAGCAAGCTTATAAAACTTACCACTTCCATACAGTTTCAGCCGTTGGATCACCGGACAGCAGATTAATTATTCGAGAGTAACCGTCTCAAATGAAGGGGAAGAAATTCCGGGTCAGCATCCATCTTATCGTGACCCTCATAAACTAATCTTTGGTTGCAAACACTATAAGAGGAACTGTAAACTCGTGGCCCCATGCTGCAACCAGATTTGTACATGCATACGATGCCATGATGAGGTAGCTGATCATTCGTTGGATAGGTAATGCCATTATTGTTTACATTTCCACTTTTGTGCTTTGAATTTTGATCTTCTCTTCCGCATACTTATGAGCTGAATTCAATATGAATGCAGGAAATCAATAACAAAGATGATGTGCATGAAATGCTTGATAATTCAGCCAATTGGACTCACGTGCTCAACAGTTTCCTGCCAAAATTTTACCATGGCAAGATACTATTGCAGGACCTGCAAATTGTTTGATGATGAAAGGTGATAGCATAATTGACCTCTTTTAGTTTCCAAGCTTTTTCCATTTTCTTCTAGGATAAGTTCAATGATATTGGATTTCACATTCTAAATTTCTGGAGTTTCTGAAAGAAATCTTCCAACAGGGAAATCTACCACTGCCCTTATTGTAATCTGTGCCGATTAGGGAAAGGATTGGGAACCAACTATTTTCACTGTATGAATTGCAATGCTTGCATGTCGCGGACTCTGTCAAAGCACATATGCAGAGAGAAATGTTTTATGGATAACTGCCCAATCTGCCATGAAGATATCTTTTCATCTAACTCTCCGGTGAAGGGCCTCCCATGTGGTCATTTTATGCACTCAGAGTGTTTTCAGGTACTTGGCTGTTGTAACTCTCCCCTTTTCTTCATTGAGTTTAATAAATATTCAGACAGCTTTACTGACACTTTTGGTGCCGCTACTAGGAATACACTAGTACTCACTACAACTGCCCTATCTGTAGCAAATCACTTGGTGACATGCAGGTTAGTTATACGATATTGTATTGCTGAAAACTAAATTATTGCAGGTGAAATTACATTAGTTCATGCCCTGCAAAAGAATGCATGGTCACATCTTTCACTTTGTCCTTAGACTTAACAATGGACTTATTTTAGCTTTCATGCTTACGGTTGATCAGCATTATAAATTTGTTTCAACCAAAGCAATTTTTACATTCTTTCTATATATGCAGACCATTGTAAAATAATTAGATCATGTTTTTTATAAGCTTTTTCTTTTTCTTGTGGATTTCTAGAAATCACACAATTGCGATCATTGTTAAGCAACTACGGCTAAATTAGATACCAAAACCACGTGATAGTTGTATACGTAAAAATGTCTGAACTGATGTTGTTTTCTACCGTGACAATCAACATCAAGAGTCCATTATGAATTTGCGGAAATTCTATGTGATGCAAACTAAGGAGTAATAAATGCTTCTTGTGCGTCTCTGATTTCTAATCAATTTTACATTATAGTTGCTTAAGGGTCAGTTTAGGCGAGCTTTTGTATACACATCAACATGTATTCAACTGACAAAGAGTTTGATACAGTACGATGCTTAGTCTCGATTTTTGATAAGTTGTATGTTTGAAGAGCTCTCTTTGGTGTTGTACGTTAAATATAGCAGCAATTTCGGTTGTTTCCACCTGTTGTAGGGGTCTTGAAGCTTTTAAGAAAATATTTTGCAGGTGTACTATAGGATGTTAGATGCCTTGTTGGCGGAGGAGAAAATTCCACCAGAATACTCTGGCCAAACTCAGGTTCTTCATTCTCTTTGTTTAATCACATATTCTATATCTTCTATGTATTAATGTTATGAAGTTAACCTTCCAAACGAATCACATCACAGGTCATACTCTGTAATGATTGTGAAAAGAGAGGAGATGCTCCCTTCCACTGGCTTCATCACAAATGCCCCCATTGTGGCTCCTACAACACCAGGCTTGTATGAATAATTAATGATTTATCAAGCTTCTTTGTATAACAAAATCGTCCTCCATAAATACTCAATTCCCCTGTTCGTCTTGTGATTGAGAGAAAGCACTCTACATATAGCTTATCATTTGAATAATCTAGTTCTTGTCCAAGATATGATTTCAAGTCTTCTCAATCCTTTTCCAGCCTTGCCTTGAGGATTTATATATTTGAAACTTCGGAAATCCATTTGGGTTATATACCAAGAAAACCCGTCTCTTTGGATTTTTTTTTTTTGTTATATTTTTTATTTGTGGTTTCTGGAAGCTGTTGTGCAATGTTGTTTGCAATGTTATAATCACAAAAATTTATATATATATATAATTTTTGTGTATAAAGTGATATTGCATTGCTCTTATTCAGTACTAAATTATTGATTGACATTCATTACTTATACTTTCTTGTTTTCGTCCTTTCAACTGAGTTATGACATGTTACTATATAACATTTGCAGGTATAAATTATTTTCAATATTCAACCGTTATAAGGGTAAAGAAAATTTTATTTTCTTAAAATATATAATAAAAGGTTAACATTGATGAGTTAGATCCTTGCATGGGCCTAAAACAACTAAAAGTTTGTGGTGTCAGGGATGGAGCCAGGACTTTAGGTAAGTGGAGGCAAATTGAAACAACATTATAATTTTAAATTTTAAATAGAAATAAAGGTTAAAAAAATTATATTCATCAATAATAATATTTATAATCAGTGCATTTTCATATTTTTAAAATTCTCATGATTAAGACTACCAAATACAATTCTTCTCTGAACTTGAAATTAACAAAAGCTGCTAAAAGTTACTAGTATAATCAAAATTTAATTGATAAGAAATGAGAAATTATTAATTATTCTTGTTCAATTGTGTGAAAAAAAACTCTGAATTTTTATTTCAAAAACACATTGTCATTATGATTATAATTTTAATTAGATTGATAAAAGCAAATATATGTGAATCAAAGATACAAAAAAGTAGAAGGCCATGAAATGAACAAGAGGTCATGGAAATAAATATATAGAGCCAAAAACAATGAGCTCTTACCATTTGTTACTTTCAAAAAACTATATGATAATATATATGTATTAATTTTTTGGAAACAAAATCTAGAGAAGAAAGGAATTTTTTTTTTTGTAAAGTATGGGAATTTTTTGCTTTGTTAAATTTCTTGTTTTTTAATTTGGCTTATCATATTCAATTGTGTAGATTGAGTAATACTACTCTTACAAATTTTTCATACAACTCACTTATACAAACTAACATGGCATGATGTGATTGGATGAATAAATACTTCTAACAAATAATATTGATTAAGATAAGTGATACGGTGATCATGCAATAATGTCATATCAGTTTGCATAGCTGAGTTTCTATAATGAGCTTGTAAGGGTAGCATCACTCATAAAGCTTAAAACAATGTTAGCTTTACAATTTTTTTCTACAAATTCTTGTATATAAATTGATGTGTTATGAAATGATTGGAGAAATAAATATACAAAATCTACTCATTTAATGAAGAGTAATAATGTGTGAATAAATGAGTAATACCACATCAATTTGTATACATAAATTTGGTTATAGAGTTTGTAGAATAGCACTACTCTCAAGTTCAAGGAAAAAAATTGAGTAATACTATTCTTACAAACTTTCTGTACAAACTTATTCATACAAACTGATGTGTCATGATCTGATTAGATGAGTGAACTTCAAATTTTAATTACATTAATTAATATAGATGATATGTCAATCATTCAATGATGTTATATAAGTTTGTATGAATAATTTGTAAGAATAACACCACTCAAAAAAATTAGTGGAAGTGTCAAACATTTCTAGGCAGTTATGTTCCAAAACTAAAAGAATATGTATTTTTAGTGTAAACTAATGGGCAAAATCAATAAATTTTTTCAATCCATTAGGGTCAACAACCCACACTAGCCACTAAAAAGCTCTTTCCTTGAGTAGTGTTTGTTTTTATTGTTAAAAACTCTTTTATAGAAAAGCATATTTATCAATATATTTAAATCAATATCAATCAAATATCATTTTGAAAATTAAAAAAAATAAAAACCAACCATATATTCTTACCAAACTTTAAAAACAAAAACTGAAAATATAAAAACAAACACACATCTGAATTCCTAATTATTCTACATCTATGTTTACAAATTACAAATACTTTCATTGAATGATCCTACCTTTTCCTTCACTCTCTTTTGCACTCTTACCAAAACCTAGCATCATATAAAATCTTAAATAATTGTTTTCGAAAAAAAAAACATAAAGAATTTAAAGAAAATATATTTTATCCAACTGTTCTAATTTTTTTTAAAAAAATTAGTTTAAAATTTTTATCTTTTGATTCTGAGATTAAAATTGTAACATTATGGGAAATATATTAGTGAAAATTAAAAAAAAAAGAACAAGACTTTAATTTTTAGTGTTTGTTAAAATTTATTTTTGAATCATATAACACTTTGTTATTTTATAAATTTGAGTTTGTATGAATAATTTATAACTTCAGTATTAGGATTATTCTTTTTGGGATAATCCAATTCTTTTAAACCGCAGCGCTCCCCCCTGTTATGTTTTAATTGTACATTCATTCACTAGAAAAACCATAATGTGCCTCCCCGCTTGCAGAATTCTCTCAACTTCTACTTAACCTAAAATTTTCTACTTTTTTTTTTTTTGTAACCGAGATGTCCGGGCCAGCTTATGCGCACTACAACTAATCCTCAGGGGAGACTAGCGCAACCACAACCCACTGTCACGATCTCCCGCTTACCTCATGAGAAATGCCATTGTGAAGAGTCGAACCCAGGACTTCTCTGTAAGCCTTATCAACTCCCTCCTGGGCCGCCCTTGCCACTCGAACCAACCCATTGTGAGTTTCTACTTAATTCCCTTTACGTAGTTCGAAACATGTATCTTCTTCCTTAAAAAGATGAAATTGCTTGCAACCATTCTACGGTTTCTACCACATTTGCCAGCAATGGAGTCAAAACTGAGGGAAATTTTAGGAGATCTTAATTATGTTGCTACAGTATTGAACCCTAGCTAGTTATGGTGACAATTATCAAGCTGTGCGAACTTGTAACTTAAGTATCGATAATTACAGAACTAGGTTCCTCCATCATCGCTACAGCTGCGACAAGTTACAGCCGGCCAGTTATTGGCTGAACTAGGACAAGGAGAGATGATTTAAACATCAAATTAGTTCAAAGATCCAGAAGGGTTCGATGAACTTTACGTTAAAACAACGTATATAATTCTGTACAACATTATAACACACTAGCAGTTTTAACCACCATTAATTTAGCTTTAATTAGTTATAATTATAAACGCGGCAAACTTGCAAAATTTGGTTTTTATCATAAATAAAGAAAAACATTTCTATAGCTTTAAATAAATGTAATTTGATATTTAAGTTTTGTGGTTGAACAGCATTTTTTCCCTAGTTTTGAAGAGAAAATTATTTGATCTCAAACTCGTATCAAGCATCTCTGTCCACCTCTTTGATCCTCATTATTTCATATCTATAATTCAGAAAAAAAAAAAGAAATCGTATTTATTGAACAACTATATATAAAATTGAATTTTGTAACTGGTGAATGATTAACAAAGAACTACAATTCGCTATATAAAATCTTTAAAAAATGCCAAAAAGGAAATAAAATGAGATAAAAGAAAAAAAAATATATGATCAAAATTGTGGAATCTAACCTCTGGAAACAATTTAGCAACAAAATTAAAAAATAAAACGCACTAATCTTCTCTGGCTTGTTCATCAGTTGACACTGGTAAGACTAAAGCAGGCCGCCGCGCTCTTCAATTCATTTTCTGCGACATGCTCTATCGATTGTGTTGTATCTTTCAATGATTCTTCCGAGCTGCAAGAGAAATATCTTCATTTATTAATTATTAATTATTGATCAACTTAATAAAAACGTACGTTTATTAGCCCATATATATATATACATGAGTTCCATGCATGCATATATAAATTATTCTATCCTAATAAGATGAAAATAAATGAATTGCGAGTCATACCTTGACTCATAAGCCTCTTTGGAATCTATGTATGATTGTCTGTCGTCAATGGTATCAAAGAAGGGATGCATCTCGTCATAGTCATGAACAACTTCTTGTTGGATAGCCAAAGGTTGTGAGGCAACCAATTGAGATTGAATAGCCATGGAATTGTTATTGTTGTTACTAGTAGCATATTGATGTTGAACCCACATAGAATTGGCAACATTATCTTTGGAATCCATGTATGTAGAGTTATAACTATTATTTGAATACGAGTGCTGTTGAGAAAGAGGCAAAGCAGGGACAGCGTTGTATTGCTGTGGAGTATGATTGAAAAGCGAGAGGGAATTATTAGGAGGTCCCATGCCCAATTCAAGCTGCGATGGGACATCATCAGTCATCGAAGAAACCTGTTGTTGATAATGCTGTCTATACATTTCAAGTTGGGCATGCACTGCATGGAGCTCCTCTTCCGCCTGCCAAATCCTATAGCGAAGTTGACAAATGATTCCCCAACAACCATGCACAGGATACCTGTCACGAATATCGGCCTGGTAAATAATGGAACGCATAGCTTCGGTCTTCTGATCAGCATCCAAGTGCTTTAGAATCTTCAAAATATTGCTTACACCAAATAACTTGTGCGCATTTTGGAACATCTTAGGTTGGTCAGGAGGGAAGTACGGTGCCAAAGGGCACTCAGCATGGCACCTTCTACGTTGGTACTTGCACGCAGCACAGGCTTGGCTGGTGCCACCCTTAAGGGTCATATTTGGAACATTCAAATATTAACAATTGTTCTGGAATAGAATAATGAAAACAAAAGCAGGGAAAGTTTCATAATCTATAATGATTATAATAAGCTGCAGAAGTGAAGAAGAAGAAGAAGAAGGTGAAGATATAGTAGAAAGAGAAAGTGAAAAGGGTAACACAGTTTGATCTGAACAGGTCTGATAAGAGCGGATTTGCTGGATGTGAAGAGACTTAGTAAAAGAAAGGATAGGAAATGGTAGCGAAAATATCGGGGATGTTTCTTTCAAGTTGTGAATAACTGACCGTTACTGACAAATGTTCAAATGCTAAGGAGAGTTTTGATTTATGGGGCCACTTTTGGTCAAACTCGGTTTCACAACTCAACCGTATATCTCTAACGTGGCTTTCAAATTCTGATTCCATCTCTCATTATCAATCCACAAAATTACGCGTATATGTAAAAAAGTTCCACAAATCTAAACCATCCATATATAATTTGTAATGAATCTCCCCATAAAAATTCTTGACTTGTGTCTGTGATATATATTATACATCAACATCTTGTTAATTAGTAACAACGCCAAGAATTGCCAAACCATAATTAGTTCAAGGTTCATGAACCAAAGTTTACTTAAAAGATCCTTCAATTTTGGACGTGAAATGATCATGGATAAATTTGCCCTTAAACAAGTTAACAACTCATGAATCAAAACTAATATATAATATATATAATACATGTTGTGATATAAGTGGCGTAGGGTGGAGCTCCACCACGAGTTTGCTTATGCGCATAACCCGTCCACCGAGTCAGCCAGTCTCTTATACAAAGCCAATCCAAGGAGAGTTGGTCCAACTCGCTTACATTACATGGAAGAAAGTTAAAGTTCTGAAGAAGCCAATGTCATGAGCTTTCAAGGGAGTCAAGATTGCCTAGCTTTGGGAGTTGGAGTAAACGAACTCAAAGCTGTGAAGCTTTGAAGGGTCCAACTTGAAAGCGAGTTGAAGTTGCTGGTCTAAAAATGGATTCGACATTGCAACTCCAATCAAACTCTGTTCACTGCGTCTGATTGGCTAATAGTGCAGTGTAATTGCCTAAGGCTCGCGCATGATTTGTCTTGTGCACTTGATTTTGAACTTTTGAAGCATTAATAAGAGCTTTGCTTAACTCTTCCCCCCATATTATGAGTTCTTTCGTTTACACTCTTCATACCATACTTCTTCTGTTTTCATTATTGCCATAATACTTAACTGAATGTTTAATATCATATCATTTATTTTCACCGCCTCTTCCAAAAGGTTTCAAGCCATTTATAATTTTGGGAAAACTTGATCCAAATAAAAGAATAAAAGGCCTCATTTTTTAGTAGAAAAGACTTCTACACTCTTATTTATAAATTACATGGTGGATCAGCCTTCTAGTGACCTTTACTTGCACTTCAAGATCAAACTGCTTAAAAATTGAAGAACTTGTCATGACTAGATTGGTAAGGGTTAAAACTAGCTTAAGTTAAGGGTCAAGACTAGACTTCTTGAGAGTTCAAGATGAGAATGGTCAAAGGCTAGACCAATAAGGTTTAAAACTAGATGGGGCTAATTGGTCAAGACAACCTCTTTGAGGGTTTAAAATATAGTCGACTGATAAGGGATAGGATAAAGACTAGATTAATGGAGGGAGAAAGTCTGTCCTACCTCCGTTGCATTGCTGATGCTGATGTGGTGCAGCCAACCAATGGGAAGGGAAAAAAAGTAAGAGATAAAAATTGAAAAAATCACTGTTTACATCACTTTTTCAACCTTCCCTTGATTGACTGCACCACTCAACCCAGCCACATGAGACAACGACTGTAGGACAAACTCTCTCTAATAGAGGTCGAGATTTTGTAGGCGAAAACTAAAAAATTGTCCTCTACTTTAGACCTTTTAAATAAATTTCCCTTTATTTTTTATCACTAAACTCATCTCTCAGCCCGCACTGTCAATTCACTCAATCTTGTATTGATTGCGAGTTTTGAGCCTACGCTGTAAGATTTACAATTGCTTCCATTACCTGACATGACATACGCTCAACGTATGTAAAAGAGCATGAAGCTATAAAATCTGATTTTACCGTATTAACCCCTTTCTGTGCCAAACATGCGACTACATTTAGGCCGCGGCTAACATGCAACTGGCACACTAAATGCGCCCTATTTTAGGACCATGCGATGAATCACGCGGTTCTGGATGCAGAAAAAGGAACTGGACTAGCTGGTTAAAAATAATTGTCCTGTAAGAAAAGAAGCGAATTACCGAAAATTAAAAAAAATGGACAAACCTAAAATAGAAGCATTTCACAGAGGGTGAAAAAGCCAAATGTGACAGAGAGCGAAAAACCCAATTGTGAAACAGTAAGCAGTTGGTTGTTCTACTTCAAACTTCAGGATCAGTTTCATTATCAGTGCTAGGTTTTACACATCTGTGGAGGGTAATTGAAGATGTATAATTAGTGGAACTGGAAGTGGAACAAAGATTGTGTTGCGACTGCTTCCATCTTATATGGTATTGCAGGCAGAGGTGTGCACGAAGACGAAGGTCGCGAAAATCGGTGAGCAGTCAAAGATTGTGTTACGGCTGGTTCCATCTTATACAATATTGCAAGCAGAGGTGTGCACGAAGATGAAGGTTGCGAAAATCGGTGAGCAGTGTAATGACGAATTTAACAAATAAACCATGTTAAACTTATTGACATTTGTACAAAACCTGTAGTTTTTCTTTTTAATTTTATTTGCAAGTGTTGTTAAGTTGTGGGTAAATCATTTCTTAATTGGTAAGGAATTGAATTGTCAGGGGCATGTTTATGAGTTTTTCTGGATAGGGTGTTACACGAACTTTGAGAACAACATTTGGGTGTCGTCAGATATATTGCCTACCCTATAAATGAAACCCAAGGTAAGATATCTTCTCCTCGTTACAGTTGATAGTTGATGTAAACTATCTAAATTATGGTATTGGTACTGTCGGTGCGTGAATGGTTAAATCAGTTTGTATAAATGGTAACTGGTTGTTTGTTCCAATCTCTATGCTTAGACTCGACATCTGTAGATGATGAGAGTGAGATGAGGAGGATGATCACAACAACTGTGTATTTAAAGTATGATTAAATGAATACATATGTAAGTGTAATGAGTTTTAAGTGTTAGGGACAGGTTGATTAAAAATGAGAAAAAAAATTGGGAATGAAGAATAGAATGTATTCCTGATACACACAGTAGCTGTTACAACCAAACAGCCTTTTTGGCGGCGACGATAATCTTGGAGGGAACACCGCATTCTATAGCTTACCCATGGGTTGTGTAAGGAAAATGGTTGTTTGCAGTAGTAATAAAGATAGGGTAAGTAGAAAGTTAATATTTAATAGAAATTTAGGAGTGGCATGAAGCTTCAGATGTTTGATGAAATTCGTAATGGATAAAATTGACATTGGCTGGGTTAGGTGAGTGGTATAAGTATAGAAGTTACATATATTGTTCAAACAATAGAGATTTGAACACCACTGACTGTAGAGTAAAATATTGTTGGAGGCTCCCCCCTTAAAGCAATATTTTTGTTGTTGCATGCATGTTAGTAGTGTATTTATCTATCCATTGTTTTAAGAAAGGTAATGTAGATACTAGTAGGTTTGCACAATATTATGACAATGGTAAAGGACTTAAAAGTGAGGAAATCATTGATGTAAGTCATCTTGGATGCAATAGCCAGGCGTCAGTGGGTGGACACGGCACCAAATTTTATGTACAAAGTGAACGCAGTTGTCGTGTAGAATATGTCAGGAAATTTAACACTACTTGCAGTATAAAGCGATTTTATGATGGAATCACTTGCCTTAGTGATGCACAGAAGGACGTTGTGTGAAATATTGGGTTTGGAAGCCTTATCGAAGGAAAATGGGGTAGGTTGAGGCGAGGATTTTGTGGGTGGCTCATGCAGCAATGGAATCCGAAAAGTGGGAAATTGGTTGTGAATGGGCAACAACTTAATATAACTGAAGCTAGCTTTAGGGAAACCTTAGGAATCAACAACGGAGGGAAGGCTATTAAACTACATGGTCCAAGTTGTGATATAGCAGAATTACGTCGAAAGTATTACGACAAGTCCAGAAGCATCCACATCAATGTTTTGGCTGCAATGATTCAAAATTCACATTCTGCTAATAAGGATTATGCAGGTAGGTGGCCTCATCATTCCTTTGCAGGCTTGGGATTTCTAACCTGTCAATTTTGTTCGCTTCGACAACTCCTTCTACACTCAAAACATTAGAACTCATATATAGAGAGGGATTTTGTGTACTATGCAAAGGAGCTAGCCACGAAGATAGAGTAATGAGATTGCCATCTGAATTTACTGCATCAGATGGGCCTGATATGTGCCCGTTTCGTGGCAAATATAGCGAACCTGTCTCTTGTGGGGGCTCTAGGGTAAAACTGGGTGCTCCTACACCACCGTCTAACTAGAGGTGTGCAAAATTACCCGACCCGATCTGACCCGATCGGGTTACATCGGGTTGGTCAGGTCAGAATCAGGTTTGTTCATGAAATAACCCGAAATCGGGTTAATTTTTTCGGGCTTGGTTGATATCGGGTTTTAATAATAAAACCCGAAAAAAACCCGACCCGATTACAATAAATTTAAAAATACCGAATTTGACACGTGGCAAAAGCCTATTGGATAAATCTATGTTTTACGATGGACGTTGCCACACCGGATCACTCATATAAATTATACTATCTAATTGTAATCCCTAATTCCTAATCGGCTAATCCCTCATCTCTCCGGTCCGAACGTTTAGCTCCTCCTCAACTCCACCGTGTGATGCCGGCGCCGCATCTCCCATCCACGATCAATAGCCGACGCCTTTGCCTCTGTCAAAATTTGATCAACAACGCCGTTTAATTAAGTTGCTCGGGCCGTCTCTGTCTGTCTCCGTCTCTATCGCAGACTCGCAGCCACAGGTCGCACTCACCTCACCGAACACTGGTTGTTGCGCTCTCCTCCCATGGTGGTCTCCACCATTGGTCCTCCACTGGTCATCATCTCTGTTGCAAAACGGTGAGTCATGTGTGTTAACAATCGAGTGCTTTCACCATTGGTCCTCCATTGGTCCTCCACGGCTCCACTCCACTGGTCATCATCTCTGTTACTCACCAGCCGGACACCGGCTGTTGCTCACGGTGGCCGATCCGAACTGTGATGTTTTTCTCATTTGTGTCATCTATTGTCAACTCTACAATTCCATAATTTCCAATTGATATCATATGATTTTTTTGTTTGGTTAACTGTTAACAGAGGAGAATTGATATAATTGAGGCTTGTTAACAATTCTGTGCAACTAGATGCAGATTGTGAGGAGTGTGGACGATGATTAGGTGATAGATTCAAGTAATTTTCTTGCTGATGATTATCCCTGCGGAGTGCGGAGACTATACTTCACTCACTGTTTTGTAGATTTTCCAGTGTACTCAATTGATTCTCATCAGGTGGGTGAAAATTTGCTTTTGGTTCCAATTTAATCATCAGTTCTTCTCGGGGATGGACATAAGAAAGAGAAGCATCCATCATTTGTTGTCTTGATATCTTTTTGCTATACAAATAATAGGCTATTGATGTAAAATTGTTGATTATGTTATATTGGATGAGAGCTCATTGACCTTAAGTTGAGGTGATTACCATAACCGTGGATGTAAATTTCTAAATGCAATATTCATTTTAGGTGTATTCAATGACCTCAATTTAAGATGTTTATATCTGAAATTATTGATGAAAGCTCCTAAATATGATGCTTAGCTCGAATCAAATGAATTTGGAATTTTGGATAATAGATTATTGGAGCACGTCTTTAACTTATTGTTATTTATGACTATAAAGGAATGAGATTAGAGTTCTAGAATCATAACACTTATTCTTCTTTCTTTCGTAAACTCATTAGATAATTGATCATGCTTTTAAATTATATGCTCTCGCAATTCACTTGAATATGACAGGTTAGTCCTTAAAGGTTATTAATTTTAAATTGTATATGAATGCATGATTTCTGAATCAGAATAAGTTTACAGAGATTAATATTGTACAATTATGTAATAGTCTTCTAAAAATGTGTATTATCTCATTATAATGGCAATGGTTCTAGTGAATCATATGTCTATAACAAGTCACAATTTTTTGGAAAACACCACAAAATGTATCCTGTTATATTTATGCCTATAATGTGATGTTGGCAGTATACAAAATTACAAATAATAAAACAATGTGATTGTGTTTTGTGTGAGTATATACATATTAATTTAAAACTTTAGATATGAAATGATACGAGGCCTCATGAATCTATATCTGAAATTTCAGATATAAATTGAATTAAAACTATGAACATTCATATAAACTTAAATTTTAAAACTGAATTCATATAAGCTGAAATTTTAAAACTGAATTTGTATAAACTGAAATTTACATTGAAATGCACTTTGTATGAATTGAAATTGTATAAACTGAAATGTGCTTTATATGAATTGAAATTGTATTTCTCTTGTACTTGTTGTTTACTTTGAGATATTAATTGTTCATCTAAATTGAAATGTATTAAATTTATAAAAAATTTATGAACTGAAATGTGCTATATATGAATTGAAATTGTTTATAAAGTAAATTGGGTTATTATTTTTTGCAGGTATTATGACTACCGAATCCGCTACTCGCATTTCCATTGAAGACAACCCTGAAGAAGTGAGTGGGATCATTTTAAAAAAACTGGGGGAGGTAAGTGGATTTGTTCTTATTGTGGGAAGACTTTCCTTTGTGATAGCAAGAAGCACGGGACTAAAACACTTTGGAATCATTTAGAGAGATGTCCCAAATACATTTTGAGTAAGCAACAAGCAGTGAAGGATGAGAAACAAAAAATTCTTTCTTTTGGTCCAAAAAAAATTAGAAAGTGGGACAGCTAGTAACCTTATAGGTATAGGGTTTGATAAAGAGGCTATTAGGAGGGCGGTTGTGGAGATGATAATTTTAGATGAGTTACCCTTTAAGTTTGTGGAGAATAAAGGGTTTCGGCGTCTCATGCGTGCTGCATGTCCCAAGTTTGAATGTCCATCAAGAACAACAGTAGCAAGAGATATTTTTTCTATGTTTTTGAGTGAGAAGGAAAATTTGAAAACATATTTCAAGTCAACTAAAGTTAGGGTGTCTCTCACTATAGATATTTGGACTTCAATACAAAATTTGAATTATATGGTGATTACGGCACATTTTATTGATGATAACTGGAATTTGCACAAAAGGATTTTGAGTTTCTCACCAATTGTGAATCATAAAGGGGATACCATTGGAAAACAAATTGAGGCTTGTTTGCATGATTGGGGATTAGAGGATGTATTCACAATCACAGTGGATAATGCAAGTGCAAATGAAGTGGCAATCAATTATGTAAAGAAAAAGTTGCAGGGTTGGAAAGCTGATGGGCTTATTCTTGATGGAGATTACATGCACGTGCGTTGTCTTGCCCATGTGGTAAATCTGATTATTGGTGAAGGTTTAAAAGATCTTGATAACTCCATTGCTAGTATTCGTAATGCTGTTCGTTATGTGAGATCGTCTCCTGCAAGATTGCAAAGATTTATGACTTAAGTTGAGCATGAAAAGATTCAATACAAGGGGAATTTAGTCATGGATGTCCCCACTAGATGGAATGCGACTTATTTGTTGTTGGAGAGTGCTTTACACTTTCAGAAAGCACTCGATCGTTTGGAGGAAGAGGATGGGCATTATAAACTTTACTTTACAGAGGACAAGAAGTTGGGGCCACCTACATCAAATGATTGGGATCAAGCTACTTTGTTTGTTTGTTTCTTAAAAAAATTTTATGAAGTAACTCTTCAGTTTAGTGCTTCTTTGACTGTGACATCACATCTTGCATTTAATGGGATATGGAGAATTCAAGGTCAATTGATGGAGTTACAAAACCAAAGGACTAGTATTTTGTGTGATATGGCGAAAAACATGAAGAAGAAATTTGACAAGTATTTTGGTTCTTTTGATAGATTTAATAAATTGTTGCTTGTTGCAGTTGTACTTGATCCAAGATTCAAATTGAGGTACTTTGCTTTTACTTGGAAGACTTATTGGGGTGCTTCTAAGTCTGAGGAAATGGTAGGAGAGCTTAAGACATTGTTTTTGAGGCTATATGAAACTTATAAGTCTTTTGAAAATGTCTTTTCTAAAGATGTGTTGCCTGAAGCCTCAAATCCAACCCTTAATCGTATCCTTACCACTTCAGTGATGAGTGAAGTTGAAGTCATTGCATTTGGGTCTTGGGTTGATCCAGTTGACAAGTTTATGGACAACCTAAGCCAATCGGGGACATCAAATGAATTAGAGACTTATTTAGGAAATGCTAATCTGCAAGGGAAGAAGGACAAATTTGATATTTTGGGTTGGTGGAAACAAAACGAAGGCAACTTTCCAGTGTTATCACGGTTGGCAAAGGATGTTCTTGCTATTCATGTTTCTACTGTGGCTTCTGAGTCAGCATTTAGTACTGGAGGGCGTATCCTTGACCAATTTAGGAGTTCATTAACTCCTAAAATGGTTGAATCCTTAATATGCTCTCAGAACTGGATCACTTCTACTTTAATTGATGAAGTATTCCCTACTTTAGAGACAATAGAAGATGCCACTGGGGATTCTGTTGGGTTTTGTACATCGATTGAGTCAGGTAATCATAGATTTTTTGTTATTAACTTAAATTTTTATGAAAGTTTTATAATATATTGTACATTTTAAATGATACACTTAACCTATTTTGTTTTATGATTCTTATTAATATAGATGTTTTAAAATCAACCATGACAGCAGTTGACATTTGGACCTTGATTGATGAGTGGAAATTTGGTAGGTAATGATCGAATTCGATACCTTTCTATTTTTTAGTTTTATATAGTTAAGACTTATGTTTACTTATTATCTTATTGAGTTTTATTTATATTTAAGTTTTATATATATTGTTAAAAGTTGGTGGCATGTAGTATTGATACCGTTTTCAAATTTGTTTATTTGAAGTTGGTGGAAGAGATGGCTCATCAATCTCAAGGTTGAGGAATTTTAACTCTATGTTTTGTTCTTTGTTGTTGATGATTATAATTTGGTTTCAATGTTTTGTTTTCTTATTTTCAATTTGTTGGAGACTATGTTAGAATCTTATGTTTTCTTGGAAGGTTGGAGTGTTGTAACTTGGATATTTTAATTATGTGTTGTATTTAGGACTTATAATTTGGAGATTTGGACTCCATAATTTGTTGTATTTAGGACTTTATAATTTGGAGTTGTGGAGACTTGGTGGACAAGAATTATGTGTTTTGTTTTGGACAGTATTATTTTGAGTCTTGGACTTCATAATTATCTTTTATTGTTTTGTAGTTAAATGCTTTAGGAATTATGACATTTGATTTTCAACAGCCCTCAAATGGATTGAAATTGAAAGTTCTACCTTATGGTGATTTGAAGACTTTTTCATGTTTTGTGCAAATTTTTTTATGGTGATGATTAATTTTTTAAGGTCTAAAATAATTTAAGGAATAAAGTTTATGAAAATGGGCAATTTTGTACATAGAATAGTCTCTTAACCATTCATGGGCCTAATATAAATACTAACATATATTGAAACAGGAAAATGAAATGGGCTTTGTGTAACCAGATCCAACCCGACCAACCCGACCCGACCCGAGTGGCGGGTTGGTCATCGGATTTGGCATTTTGAAAACCCGACCTCGGGGTTTAAAACTTCTAACCCGATGCACATCGGGTTGAGTCAGGCCGGTCGAAACCCGACCCGACCCGACCCGTGTGCACCCCTACGTCTGACGCCACACATGTATAATCCAATTTGCAAAAGTCAGCCTTCTGTGCTATGTGTAGAATATGAAGATCCTGCAATGGTTGTTGAGCATCGGGTGAGATAGTGGTAGGAGTGGAAGACGGCATTGACGTCGAACTATAACCTGCAGCACAGGAGGTGTGAATTGCTACACATGGGATTACAAAACCCAATGCACCAATGTGACTTGGTCGAGTTGTCATCGAAATGATGGCTTACGGTGGCCCGGATGGTGATGTCATTGACGGGATCTAATTACGCTGTAAAAGAGGCATAATAGTAGAGGTACTTGCATTAGCCGTAGGAGATTTAGTGAAATAGGTAATATTGGAGAGGGGTACGTCAGCCTTTGGAGTAGAACATGTGACAGCCTCCTGTGTGCTCAGAATTGGGTGCACATCACATGATCGATACACCTCAATTTTACATGGACACGTAAGCCGATGGATAGAAAACGATAGATTTTCGCCTATTGAATTAATGTCTGCGTGAAACGAATCTGAGTGGGTTTTGTCGTGATGATTTTGACCATTTCTGACATTAGTATCCTCTCTTGCCACGTTACTTTGCTGCCAGAATGGGCTCTCCTTAATGTCAGACAAAAACTGCTCAAAAACTCCCAATTTCAATGTCATCGATTCAATAACCTTCCCTTGATTCTCAATGCCCTTTCCTTGATGGTCTAACACATGATGTAGCACGGCAAACTTGGAGTCAAGATACTCCTACAATTCGACAAGAACAGATTGATTTGTCTTCCAAATTTATGGCCTACAATAGAGCTGTAACCCAATAGAACGCACATACGAACTTCGAATTACATAGACAGGAAAGGACAATATAAAATAATAGTGACATTATAGCAGCCACCAAATGGTGGGCCAACCCTAATAGTTGTGAATCATTTGTACCTATGTCCTCTTCTGTAGAGCTTGTTTTCGTACAACCAAAAGGCATCGTATATTATCGATATCTGTCCACGCCTTAAGTGGTAAAACCGCTTCCTCAACAAGTTGGACTTTGATCCACACATTGTGGACATAAAACAACCAAAAAACACAAGTGACACTTAAGTAAACACAATTTTGGTATTGCCATAACAGTAACATTAATTTACAGTAAGTGGCAAAATTACTTCTAGGAATAGGAGACATCTGGCTATCTCTGATGACGGTCATTGCTTGAAAGTCTACACACCTTCTATAAGAACACCAAAGCAATAAGATGCCCAGTTGCGCCTCTTAATAAGGGATACATCGCATAATGAATGTAGCAAAGCAAGGTTAATCTCCCTGGATAAAGTAGGGCTGAGCAATGTAGAAAAAGCTATCAGAACAAAGGCTCAAAACTCCTTGATGTTTGCAGTTGATGCTTTGACCATTTCCTCAACGAAAGAGGTTTTACATCCTCGATTACCATGACAGAAAGTTTGCTTTAACCGAGTGATATCTCCATCGTCGCCCCTTAATCGAACAAGGATGCCACCGTCCTCAATACCCATGATCTGACTGAAGGACATGGGGGATAACGTGAAGGTTTGACCATGGATGTGCAGATGACAAGTAGCGGGATCCAATCGATGCATCAGCCAAGCATAGAGTTGACGCTGGATTTTACCCTGCCTAACAAACAACAATGAACCAAACCCAAGGTCCTTAATAGCCGCCCTTTATGCAGAAGACAGCCTCCTTATGGCACGCTCGAAGCGAACTGGGCTGCATCACGATTCAAATGTCAACGTAGCATTTGGGCAGGAGTTTGTAGATTCAGTTTCTGATGAAGGCTATACATCCTCAGAACATAATTGGGTACGCCTAGACTGCTTATTCATGTACACATCTTGCGGAGAAGAGCACCTGCCTTTAAAATTTTGTAAGAACAATTGGAAATCAGTTACTAAGCTTACATAATGTTAATATGCAAACGAAGATGAATTTATGTCTTATTTATAACCTCAAAAGCAAGTGACCATTAATTCAAATCTACATTATACCAAACATGCGATAATGAAAAACAACCATAAACAGAAGGTGGAAGGCTATGTTTGCCTGACGAATTTCGGACAACTATGCATGCATGTAAATTTCAATGAATACATGAAGTTCTCTAACTATAATAAACCTAACACATTTTGTAATTGACAATGCCTCATATGAGCGTCGTGTCAATATATGTACATTGACGAAGTGTGTACAATCGAAGAGCAATTTGTAAGACCAAATTGACCTTTTAACTACAAGAGTTGAGGTTGAAATAATAATACAGCCTCTACTAATAACAGTCACAAAACATAAACATTCGTTCTAGTAAACCATCCCTTGGTGATAAATTTTAGTAATGTATAGCCATATCCAAAGAGACATAAGCTCATGACTAAAATAAATCGTTACAAACTTAAGTGACTGTCAAAATGGTAATAAATCATGGCCACAACAGCTAAAAATGATAGAACAATGTTATCCTCTCCCTATCTCACAGTTGTGCTCCTATATATCTTTCTTCTCGATTTGAAGTGCACCAATCGTAGACGCAAGCCTACTACAGAACCTTAACATTGGAACCACGTTCCATATAGAGCAATCCTAGCAGAACCTCTGAAATACGTGTACAACCAATAGCACAACCTTTCTGAAGATTTCGCTCATTTATAATTAATCAAGTTGGCAATCACCTCAACAATATATATATATACGTCTAATAATTGATTTCAATGAATTACTTATGGGAGCAGAACTTATCATCATGAATCTCAGTAAGGCCACACCTGATCAAGCAGTAACTGCTACCGAGAGGTCAAAATATAAACAAACTCAAAATAATTAACTAGTTATATGTAGTTAATAATGAAAACCCAAATTTTGTGGCTACTGTCTGACATGACCTAATAATCATATCTATTATGTTTATTTACATGAAACTGTGTATCAAGTAAATTGAACACTTGCATGTGCAGAAAATCATTCCAAAAAAGATGTAAATAATATATACTTGTATAACAATATTTAGCAACCAAGTTGGTAGATGATGCTATCTCTACTATTTTTTTTTCTTTTTAGCACTAAATGACGATTTTGCAGATTCCTTTCCTATACTATCTTGAAGGAGTCAAATGGCCCAAATACCCATTGCCCACAAAAAATAGAAGATAGAATAATGTAAATAACCCTATCGCCACACAAAAGGCAGTGGTAAAGTCACCGCTGAGTCGATGAAAATCTAAAGGATTTTTACCTCGATGGTCGATTTCTTCCTCCCACCTCGCTGCTTGCCAACTTCCGCACCTTTGTCCCTGTGTAAGGAAAATCGAGATGAAATTACTCCACTATGCAAAGGACACAAACGCCCATGGGGGTGTAAGCATGATCGAACCTCAAATTAGTAACTTTTGGAGACTGCTTAGCTTTACACAGGAGGTTGGGGTTAATGCTACAATGTAAGCACACATCCGCTGCTGTAGTTGGTTACTTTTACGATACGACTTCCTTGGTGCCATAGGACCCTGCTTACGGACCAAGCTATCGTGTATTCACGGGGTTAGTTCCCTTGTGCAAATGGGTGGACCTATGGTATGGACTCACATTGACTTAACAATAAACGCATACCTGTTCTGGAAGCAAAAGCAGAAGTTTGGAAACCAATATGTGATGAGTACGACTGAAGCTGAAGTCTACAAAATCAAGCCACCTACCGACCTACACAAAAGAGAACGGCATCGTCACATGGGACATTCATATTTGGTTATAGTCTCTCTGTATTAACAGGTTTGCCTTTTAACCCATCACCTAATATAAGCCCCTTGACGAACTAATGGGATGGGCTTGGCTTCGGTTGATGGGTTGGGATTCGAAGTACTAGATTGTCATTTATTCATAAATACCCCAACCTGATTTTTAATATTTCAACAAACACCCCCTGTAAAACTTCCTACTATAACTACATAGATGACAATGAGACAGCGGTCCCTAAGTGCATCTGTGGCTTACGCTAAGATGTAAGGGTTTCCTTCATAGAACACATGTGATCCCGACTCCATTAGCGTAGTTTCTCAACTTGGGTAAAGGACATTCTCGAAAAAAGAAGCCTTAGACATAAATGATGTTCATTACGACTTCGGATCACTTCATGACAAATACTTCCATATAACGCCATTTTCAAACTACACGTGTACCTTTGTTTACCTATCAACAGGCACGGATGAGACCGTTCATACAATCATCACGTCTGCCTGTGATCACAATGCATTCGGCTTTCTTGTAGACAAATAACCCCTTATTTCCCACCCAGCCAAAACAGCATCCCGACTTCGTCATGCCAAGTAAGTGAAAAATTTATAACACGTCAGTGTTTTAAATATTACAATTTTTACATGGATTTATTTAATTAAAATAATACTTTTGTATTATTGGCATTTCACTTCTGAAGAGTTTCTATAACCGCTGTCTGATTGCATCATTTTTCGACTTCTTTTTCTAAGGTTGTGATATCATACTTACCGATGAACGCTATATTTGTTATATAGCGTTCGTTGTGCCAATTGCATGCCTCGACAAAACATCTTTTGATTCTCGACTATGCCCAAACATTTTCTGAACAAACTTACAATACCTTCTCGAAATAGGTAAACAATTTCAAGGCACCTATTTGCATATAACGTAATTTTGGACAAATAATTGCGGCTTTGTTCACATATCAACAAGCATGTATGGCACTGTACACGACAATGATGTCATGTGTTTATGATCACAACGCATATGGCTTTTTCGTAACCAATTTAGCGCTCCTTCCTGAATATTCCAAAACAGCATCTCGACTTCTTCATTCCAGGTTACCAAAATTTATTACAACATCTAAAATATTGACAGAATCCATACTTACATCAATTTATCCATCAATTTAATTTATAAATATCCTTTTGTTATTGCCATTAATGAAACGGCAGTCAGCATACTATTAGTATGCCCCGACGAAGTATATTCTCGTTCCCCACTACTCCTAACATTTTTCCTACTAACTGATAACAGCTTCCTCAAATGCATAAACAATTTGTATGCGCACCTTTGCATATAACGACATTTCGAAAATATAATTACAGCTTCGTTCACATATCAACGCGCACCTATGACATCGTCCATAGGACGATGTCATCTGCTTAAGGTCACAGCGCATTCGGCTTTCTCTCTGTCAAATTAGCGCTTATTCCCAACTCCTTGTAATTAAGTAGCATCCTGACATCTTAATCCATTGTATGATTGGAACAATTTTCTAGATATTTTCCTCAACTACGATACCTTACTGACAATAAACAACATTGATGAAACGACTTTTAGCGTACTATTAGTACGCCCTCACTGATAATATTATCCTTCCCAAGATTCCCAACTAGTCCTAACATTTTCCTGACAAACTCCCAATAGCTTCCGGAATTGCATAAACAATTTCGATGCGCACCTTTGCACATAACTCCATATCTGAATAATAATTACAGCTTTCTGCACATATCAACACGCACCTACCACACGATCCGTAGCATGGTGTTGTCCACTTGTGATCACAAAGCATTCAACTTTTTCTCAGTCAAATTATCGCTCATTCCCAACTCTGCCAAAGTAGCATCCCGACATCTTCCATCCATATAACTGAAAAAATTATAACATGTCAATGATTAACAAATTGAATATTATATAAATGAATTTTAATTAATTTTTTTGTATTATTTCCAAGCTTGTCAAAAGTTTCTACAATCCATTGTACTATTGCAATATTTTATTGTCCTTGTTTCCTCGACTACGATGCCTTACTGACTTTAAAAGACATTTTCGAAGCGGCGTTTAGCGTACTATTATTATGCCCCGACGATGTAAATTCTCGTACGCGACTAATCCTAATAATTTTCTAATTAACTCATAACAGCTTCCGGAAATGCATAAACAATTTCGATGCACCTTTGTGTATAACGACATTTTGAAATATAATTACAACACTGTTTACATATCAACATGCACCTACCACTCCGTCAATAGTACGAAGCCGAAAGCTTCTGATCACAGCGCATTCGGCTTTCTCTCTGTCAAATTAGCGCTCATTCCCAACTCCTCCTAAGTAGCATCCCAACATCTTAAATCCGAATTACAGAAATAAATTACAACACGTAATATATCTAGAAAATCGAATATTATATAAATATGTTTAATTTAAATAAATTGTTGCATTATTTTCGAGCTTTTGAAAAGTTTCTATAATCCATTGCATGATTGCAACATTTTTTGCCTTTTTTCCTCGACTACAATGCATTACTAACAATAAACAACATTTATGAAACGACGTTTGGCGTACTATTAGTATGCTCCGACATTTCCCGGCAAACTCGCAACAGCTTCCTGAAACGCATAAATAATTTCCATGGCCACCTTTGTGTGTAACGACATTTCAGAAATATAACTATAGCTTCGCTCACATATCAACGTGCATCTATCACCCCGTCCATAGGACGATATCGTTTGCTTGTGATCACAGCGCATTCGGCTTTCTCTCGATCAAATTAGTGCTCATTCCCAACTCTTCCTAAGTGGCATCCCGACATCTTCTATCCAAATTACTGAAAGAAATTAAAATACGTAAAAGATCAACAAAATCAAATATTATATAAATGTATTTAATTAAAATAAAATTTTCCATTTTTCCAAGCTTGTGAACAGTTTCTATAATCTATTGTATGATTGCAACATTTTTTGCCTTTTTTCCTCGACTACGATGTCTTACTGACTATAAACAACAATTATGAAACAGCATTCAGCTTATTATTATTTGCCCCGACAAAATATATTCTCCTTCCCGACTACTCCTAATATTTTTTTGACAAGCTCACAACAGCTTCCGAAATGCATAAACAATTTCGATGCGCACCTTTGCGTATAACGCCATTTTTTAATTATAATTACATACATGTCCACATATCAACGGGTCAACACACACCTATCACACCATCCGTAAGATTCAACTTCCACTTGGTAAAATTAGCGCTCATTCCCAACTCTTCGTAAGTAGCATCCCAACATCTTCAATCCAAATTACCGAAGGAAATAAAAAAAGTCAAAGATTGAATAAATACAATTGTTACATTATTTAATTTAATTTATAAATGCTTTTCTTTTTTTTCATTATTTTGAACAGTTTGTATACAGTGTATGAACAGTTGCTACCGCGTCCAAACAGTGGCGCTACAGCATCAAAACAGTTTCGCACATGCGCATTCTGTCCACAGTTTCGGTTATAAATAACCTGCAGCAACAGGTGTACACCAATCCACTCCTGCCAAATGGCAGCCGTTCAGCAACCATATTCACAGTAACTGGCGCATCTGGTGCACCTGGCGCATGGAAGGCTGACCCAATACCTTATAGTAAAAATATATAATTTACATATTATTTTTTAATAATATGATAAAATATATTTTTTAAAAAATTAATCATATAATATTTTAAAATAATACAAAATTGTATTGTTGTTCATGATTAATTATATTGTTATTCCTAACTCCTATAAAGCGCGATCCCGAATTGTAAAAGAAGCGTTTCTGAACATATATAAGTTAGGAATTATGCGAAATTTTGCATATCGGTCGAAAATGGACACGTATTCTTGCGCTTTCACTCGTGAAGGAATCGTATGAGAGGATGATGACGTGGCAATGAGTCGGGAGAGGGGAATAGAAGTCCTTCCCGACTAATTGTATTGTTCTTCTTGACTTGTATAAAGCGCAATCCTGAGTGGTAAAAAGAATGTTCTCGACTAAATGTATTGTTGTTCCTGACTCGTATAAAGCGTAATCCCGAGTAGTAAAAGAAGAGTTCCCAAGACATTTACAAGCTGGGAATCATGCGAAATTTGACGTATAGGTAAAAAATGGACATGTATTTTTGCGCTTTCACTCGCAAAGGAATCGTATGGAAGGATGATAGCATAGCGGTGAGTCAGAGGAGGAGAATTAGATTCCTGACTAATTATATTGTTGTTCCTGACATGTATAAAGCGCGATCCCAAGTGGTGAAATGGGCGTTCCTGACTAAATATATTGGTATTCCCAACGCGTATAAAGCGCGATCTCGAGTGGTAAAAGGCGCATTCCCGACTAAATGTATTGTTATTCTCGACTCGTATAAAGCATGATCCCGAGTGGTAAAAAGGGCATTCTCGACAAATAGTATTGTTGTTCCCGACTCGAATAAAGCACGATCCGGAGTAGTATAAAAGGCGATCCTGACTAAATGTATTGTTGTTCCTGACATGTATAAAGCGCGATCTCGAATGGTATAAGGAGAGTTCTCGACTAAATGTATTGTTGTTCCTGACTCGTATAAAACGCGATCTCGAATAGTAAAAGAGACATTCCCGACTAAATGTATTGCTGTTCCAAACTCGTATAAAGTGCGATCCCGAATGTTAAAAGAGGCGTTCTCGATTAAATGTATTGCTATTCTGGACTCGTATAAAGCGTGATCCGGAGTGATAAAATAGGCGTTCCCGACTAAATGTATTGTTGTTCCCAACTCGTAGAAAGCGTGATCCTGAGTGGTAAAAGGCGAATTTTTGACTAAATTTATTGTTGTTTCTGACTCGTATAAAGTGTGATCCCGAGTGATAAAAATGGCATTCTCAACAAATGGTATTGTTATTCCCGACTTGAATAAAGCGTGATCCGGAGTAGTAAAATGGGCGTTCCTAACTAAATGTATTGTTGCTTCCAACTAGTATAAAGCCCGATCCCGTGTGGTAAAAGAGGCGTTCTCGACTAAATGTATTGTTCTTCCTGACTCGTATAAAGCACGATTTCGATTGGTAAAAGGGGCGTTCTCAGTAAATGGTATTGTTGTTCTCGACTCGAATAAAGTGCGATCATGAGTAATAAAAGGGGCGTTTCTGACAAATGTATTGTTATTTCCGACTAGTATAAAGAGCGATCCTTAGCGACAAAAGGGACGTTCCTGACTAAATTTATTGTTGTTCCTGACTCGTATAAAACGCGATCCCAAGTAGTCAAGGCAGCATTCCCGAGACATATATAAGTTGGAAATTTCTCGAAATTTGGCATATCAGTAGACAACGGACACGTAATTTTGCCCTTCCACTCGCGGAGGAATCGTATGAAAGGATAATGGTGTGGCGGTGAGGCTAGGGAGCGGAATCGAAGTTGTTCCCCACTAATTATATAGTTGCTCCTGCCTCGTATAAAGCGCAATCCATAGTGATCAAATAGGCATTTCTGAGACATATAAAAGGCCGCAACTGGGATAGAATTTTTGTGTATCAACCGTAATCGAAGAGGTAATTTGGCGATTTCAACTGTAGAGGGCATGTACATGACAACGACAGTGTTGCTATTTACCGGGGGAAAGGAATCGTAGTTCTTCCCTACTAATTGTATTAACATTTCCGACTTATATAAAGCGTGATCCTAAATTATAAAAGATGTATTCCGGGAAAGTATTTTCACATATCAAAAATTAAGAAAAAAAACCTAATTTCCTAAATTTTTTTGTCATATTAATGTATAAAAATAGTAAAACATACATTAAAAATTTCACATGTCAAAATAATAATTTTTTATTGTCATATCAATGTACAAAATTAGTTAAATATATATTAACAGTTTTCACATGTCAAAAAATTAGATTTTTATGGTATAGTATACATGAAAAAATTAGATTTGGCATATCAATAGAAAATAGATTAATAATTTGATGATTTTTCTCACGGAGGGTGCGTACACGAGGATGAAAGAGTAGCCGCAAGGTCGAGGAGTGGGATCACATTTTTTCAACAAATTGTATTATTGTTCCCGAGTTTTATAAAGCACAAACTTAACTGTTAAACAGCGATTTCTGAAAAGAAATTTTAATACATCAAAAATTAAATATTCTAAATTAATTATATATTTTAATTTTTTTACTGTATAAATAATATTGCTACAGTATTATATAGTTAAGTAACAGTGGATGACTAGTGATGATACAGTACCGGAATTATGCTACAGTAATGTTATTTAATTTCAACTTATTTAATGTGTTTTTATTAATTATAAACAGTTTAAGTACAGTATGATACAGTGTAAAACAGTTGCAAAACAGTGCCTCAAACCCACAGTTTTGGTTGAAGTGAACCTGCATCTGCCGGTTAAAGCCATTCAATTCCTGCCAAATGGCGGCGCTGCAGCCAACCACAAATACAGTACCTGGCGCATCTAATGCATCTAGTGCATGGAAGGCTGATCCCTACGTTTATGAATGTCGAAAGCAGAGTTCTCCATTTAAAAAGAAATTAAAAAAGCTTAACCCCTAACATGTAAAACTTTATTAGACATACAGGAAAATACTAGTATAAAATTCCCGACACCGGCAAAATGGAGTATTTGAGGATTCAGCGGAAACAGCAGCAACAACTAAAGATTGAATAGAATAGAATGGATTCAGAATGCAGCAAAAATTTTGATACATTCCTACCCAGATTCCATCTGCATCACATGACATGATGATAATAAATTTTACTTTATGCTGCGGTACACAGAGTTGAGGACCCAAAGGGACCATGATCATATCTATACAGAATCTCTTTAAATTGGGGGAAAATGATTCTTAAAAAACAAAACAAAACATCTAGCATAAATTTTTTTCTAATTAACTAATTTCCCCACTTACAAGTATGCTCGGCTCCTGGCAAAAACTGGCAATAACTAATTGCACAGCATGACGTCCTCCTTCAACATTCAGGAATGCATTCATAACCGGGCTCTATTTACTTCTCTTTCTCCGTCAAACCATCTTATTGCGACATCCGATAAAATAAGGGGTAAAAATTTCATGGACAGATACCCCAACTATGCCTGACAAAATATTCCGAGGCACCAGCACCAAAAACTACAATCAGGCTACTCTATTATCTCATTTCCTCGACACAAGAAAATCTCCTTTCACTCGCATTGTTCCTGCCAGAAAAGACCCATTTCTCCTACAAAATTCTTTAATTATATCACAGAATTCTTGATTATATCACAATTCCAAATTTTTCTTTTTCACCAAAACTTCTTAACTTTCTTTAAATCCAGTTTGCAAGGGTATGCTGTCTGAACAGCAGGGATGTAGGATGTAACACATCACTGTAAACAACATCCCCATATAAGACGGTGATCTGAATGCCAGGTCGTGACAAAATGATGCTTCCCATTGCAGCAAATAATTGAGATAAATATCGCTGTATATCTAATTTACAGCTTCAAAGAAAAGAACCTGAGGTTGCAAGTGTCCCCTCTCACACATTGTCAGAACATCAGCCCAGCTACCAATCACCTGTACATCGAATGCAAATTCTAATAATCCAAATATCAAATGCACATTGTAACACAGGAAAAAAGGGCATGCACTGTTCAGAACAAACAGTTATTTTACCTTGACAGTTTTGTCATCATACATAATCCACCGTTCATGGTCATGACTATAGGCAAAACAATGATAATGTTGTCCATAGTAGCAAACCTGAAAGTTGCAAAGGTAATAAAGATTATAGATGATTGAATTGGTGTATGCATCATTAAGTTATTGATTAATCAAGCAAATAATCAATATCTCTCATGCTATAATAAAAGGTGTCAGGCTTCGCCATCTATATCTCTTAGGATTTTCTTTTTAAAGTTTTGGATACTAATGGCAAGGGAAAGAGGTTGAAAGACTTTGGGATGAAAAATTCAAAGCTGTGCCCTCCTTCCACTTCTAGGTGAACAAGAGGTCACTATATCCTCTTTATTAAAATATTTGCCCTCAAGATTAACCAAGTAGACATACCACAGAAACCAAGCTATGTGAGCTCTTCGGATCCAGCCCACGGTAGAGGACGCTGATATCTATCTCGGTACTTAAGGCTGCCAGGGTTGCTGTTATGTCGTCAGCACTCTCACATGTATTCTGCCAACCCAGAACTGCAAGACCAAACATAATTAACAATATGACTAAAGAATGAATCATTAATAAAGAAGTATAACTTAACAACCCCGAAATCACCTGTTGTGAAAACATGCGGTGGAGTTGAGAGAATATGATGAATGTAGTTGAGCTTCCCACAGCCACCAGCCTCTGGATCACAAGCTAATTGATGATTCATCTCAACAAGATTTAAAAGCTCATCTAAGGAGCTTTCTGCACACATAACCTGAGTGGCAAAGAAAATATAAACAAGGAACAAGGTAATTACTTCATCTACCAGAGAGAGCACAAAAATTTCGTCAGACCATGATCGCCATCAGAAAAAGATAATATATTAATAATAATCAGCAACTGTATAAAAATTAATCTTCATGCAGTAGACAGATACCTTCATTGTTCGGAGGGCACTGGCATTTATGTTATGAAAAAATGAAGTGTATTTCAGATGCCTGGATTCTAAACCACAATTGTAGCAGTTCATTCTTTCAAAAATGTCCATCCCAAATAGAGAATGAACTATACAGGCACTATTTGTACAATCCCAAGCCTTTGGGCAATTGCTTTCAACAGATTCTGCATCTGAAACACTCGAACCAGGAGTAAATGACTGATGAAGGCAGTCAAATAGTACTGCCAGGACTTCAGAAGCATCATTCATCTGAGCCTGTCAGTGACAAGCCATCTTAGTCATAACTTTTGAAACAAAGAAAATCATTGCACCTAGATTCATGATCAAATAGGAACGATGATTAAGTGGGTAAGATCAAAATTTAGAAAGTAAAAACTATTAAAATGGAATATGGTGCAAACATAGTTCCATGAATTTACCTCCTGGAAGAAATTACTATCTGGGTACAAATTGCTTAGAGCTATCCTCAGAGATGTAGGAGCAACTGCTTCTTTCCGCATATCTGTAGAAGCTATGTTCAGGGCAGTAAAAATCTCATACAATGCACAAACAACACATGGATCTCCCACATGAACATGTTCTGAAGGTGATCTCCTCAAGAACTCTTCTCGAAAGCGCCTCAAATGCCATAAGGACTGAATTAATACAGAAAAAAGCAATCAATACAGGCCAAAAAAGATAACCATAAGTAGAATAAAAGTGAATAGTAAACCAATAACCATCATAAAGCTGAAAAATAGTACTTTGGAACAACCACCTGTATGATAACATTTAGAAAGCAATTGTATTCACCAACTTCATTCTTCAGTCCTGTCCCATAAAGGTCATTTCCATTCACATTTTCATTGGCGACTTCATTTGATGAAACACCAAGATTATTTTCGTCCAGAGACATCTTTTGTTGCATCCTCGAACTTAAAGCCGAGGGCATTTTTTTATGTGCTTGGAATGCATCTAAAAAGAAAAAATAATACAAGGTCAAGCAGTTCACAAGTAGTTTTAAAGAACAGGTAAGCAACTTCCTGTAAAGATAATTGTATAGTTACTGCAAAAGTGTGCATTATTGAATTGTTATTACACAACATATACCTAAGGTATAACACAACAACAAAATATGGAAAAGAGACATAGTGTTTACCAAGGCTTTGGCGTACAGCTTGTTTAAGGTCAGCTTGGAATCTTTCTTCGTCATCCTCCTCTGCTTGTAATTGCCTCAATGTCTTTGTTCCACTGTCTCCCAAATAAGGACCAGCTGATTCCATCCAAAGAAATCCATGATATCATTAGTTTCATATTGGAGAGATGGACTATGGTTGAGATAATAATAAGAGATCATGTTTCCATCTCCTAACAAGGGTTGAGAGAATGATTCAGAATTCACTTTCTTCACCACATATATAATAACAACTAATAGTTAACAAGATTAAGTGTTGCTAGGTGACATTATCACAAAACCTTAAAAGAGCACGAAGCATACCACTCCCTGTATGGAGACTGTCACGAGATCCAACTTCAATAATATCCTTTTCCGATGACAGAGCCTGATTCTTCCCATCTTGAGATCTAGTAGAACTCCTCTGCCGTCTACCTCTTCTTCCTGTGCGTCGATCAGAGGGTAAAAAACCATCCTCTAGAGTTCCTCCATTAGGTATCCCTGCACAATAACAAAAAAATCATGAGCATGTCTTCATATCTTACACTATACACAACCTTACTATATGATAGAGAGATTGAGAACCTTGTTTAACATTTGCATTATGCATAGAATTATTGATTTGCAAACAGGAAGGAGGCGAAGATTTGGTGACAACTGCAACACCATTTGCAGAATTCAAAGGTGTGCTTTCCAAATTACTTGGGAACCTCTCCTTTGACGTCAAATGGACCTGAATAGCACAAATTCAATTTGTTTGCTTCGATAAAGTATCTAATTCCTCTAAAATAAGCAGGCATAAAAATTTTCTTAGCATATCTCCTAAATTTATTTCTACAATCCTATTGTCATGGGAATGGACTTAACAACCAGTAACACTGATTTTTATCTTATCACGTAATAACAGCATGAGAAAGGAATGCTTACTGGTGTTGGGGATTTCATCAACTCACTCAAATCAGGATCAACAGCACCATGATCCAAATAAACATCAGTGACACACTCAGACACCTTTTCTGGAAATGTTTGAGCAGATCTTTTATGTTGTTCAGCAAGGTGTTTCAATTTAGTCTCATTCTCAATTCGTATTTGATATTCCAAGGTTTCTTGTAGCTTTCTTTCCTCTGCTTCAAGTTCAATTTGTCGTCTAAATTCCTCTTCCTGCAGCTTTAAGTCATCACCATTCGCAGAAACAACAGTTTCTAAATCTGGAAGATCACCCTCGGATTCCAGAGAGGAACTGCAGTAAGACAGAAGAAGTAAATTAGCAATAGACTTCCCACTATAGCATAAATTTTGAAGCTGGTATGTCAGAGTAAGAGTGAACAAATATGCAAGGGCAGAGGAAGAGGAACACATACGTCCGCTCAGCAGTCTCATCATGAGCAATGTGATGCTCATTAGTACCAACAACCTGAAAAAGTAAGAAAGTATCAGACCTGTACCATGGATTTTGTACATCAAGTAACTACCAACTAGAACAAACAAAACCACAAATTGAAACCTTTGAATCCTTGGTTTTCCTGAACTCTTTGTTCCTTTTTTTATCCTTTGTCTTATCATGTGTATGTTTCGAATTATCACTACCTCCTCGGGAACTCTTCCTAGAATCAAGTGCAAGTTCTGCTAAAAATGCTTCCCGTGCAGCATCAGACTTTTCTGTGGCATCTTTCTCCGCAAGATCCTCCAAATGTGCCTGAAAAAAGAGATTGCAACTCAAATTTATAAAGTTAGACCCAACAAACAAAAGGAAAAACCACATGAAGATCAAGTTGTTCAATACACACCCTCAAGTATGACTGCACCAGAGGCAATAATATCAATCGGTAGTCATGGGCAGAAACAGGCTCAAGTTTGAGTTCCAACTGCTGCATCCCAGTGACATTTCGCATGATTCGAGCATCAATTTTACTTAGCTGCATGACCAAACAAGTTAGTTAGAACAATAAGGATTGATATGGATATCTTTGTTAGCAAAAGGTCTATCCAGAATCAATTAACTGACCTCTACTGATAACTGTTCTTTCTGTCTCTGTATTGCAACTTCTATGCATGTGTCTACCTGATGCAAATAGTCCTTGGTTCTCCAATCATCATCTTCACCCGATTCCAAATCACACAACTGAGAAGTCATACCAGCATAAGTATCCTCATATCCAAACTGATTGACATTAAGAGCTTCAGCTTCTTTTAGAACATTTGATATAGCATCCGACTCAAACCTACTGGTGATGAACATAATATCATTCTCACCCTCAAGAAGCTCTTCTCTTCGCTTCCTAAGAACAGCCTCATAGCTCCGATGGACAAACTCTGTGACAGTTTCCCTCTTCTTACCCTCTTCAAGGCAGAGATCCTCCACTGCCTGCAATGCTTCTTCATAGCTCAAATGCTCACATTTTCTCTCACAAAGGCTCTGTAGGTGATAAAACTCCTTCTCAAGAGTCTGGAGGATTTCCATTCCCTGATGTGTTTTGTCTTCTTTTACACGCATCCATGATGTCAAATGCTCTCCACAAGAAGGACCTGCAAAAATCCAGGACAGCAAAGCATCTGCATCCACTGAACCCCCACTTTCATGGCTGACATTAACAGAAGTTGCATCACCTCTTACAGCGTCACCAGATATATTTTCAGCTGGTAGTAGGTGTTCATCCAAAAGGAGAAATGATGAATCTCCATTAAGAACAATCTTCTCTTTAATCTCAAGACCTTGAGAGCCTTTTGTTGCACCATCCACAGAATTACCCTTCTCAGAATATCTACCCAACCCACAAGAATGAGATAGTTCCTGTAAGAACTTGACAACTTTTCTGAGCTGGGAAGCTCCCAAAAAGCAGATGCACATGGGTGTTTGATCCACACCATGATTCAGAAGCTGAGAACCAGAAGCCAATCCTTGCAGCTCATCCATCGTGTACTGTATTACCTTGCTAAGATGGCTTGCTGCAAGATATTTGTGTCTAATAAGCAGCTCCAGTAAAGCATGAATTCTTTCAAGTAGCTTTGCACGCTCAGTGTCATCAGACACTGGCCAACCATCAATAAGGGGATACACAATAGACCCCTGGTTACCATCACATTCTTTACACTGGTTGCTCACAATTTTTTCACAATCATCACCCTCAACGGCAGTACAATTAAAATTATCCCCCAAATTTTCCTTCTCAGGTGAAGAATCCCATGCATCTTTAAAGCAATCATCATACTCCTCATTATGGTTACCAGAGTAGAAATCCTCACCAACTTCAGAATCCCGAGATTTTGATTGATTTCGCCCCAGCATTTTAACTGCTGCTAGAATATCCAAAGGCTTCCAAGAACAATTCAGAATCATATCAATCCACTCATTGTCAATACTCTGAGGCAAAACGGCCTGCATTTTAGGCAGCAAATTCCCCATATGTTCCTGCACAACATGGTGCATATGTGACTCTGAATCTGAAAACTTCTCATTACACCTACAACAAACCCAAAACCTCCATGTCTTATTTTCCTCAGCAAATGTCAATGCCTCTGCTAGAACCTCACTCGCCAAACTATCCTTCAATAACCCAAAATGAGCTTTAATATCAGAAACACGTACCTTAAGCAACTCTCTCTTCATTTCCAAACTCATGGAATTCCAATATGATTTCACAAAATCCCTTCTCTCTTCTTTGGACCCGTTTTTCCTCAGATTATTTCCCAACTTCCTCCTCTCTCTTTCTCTCTTCTCGGTCCCTACCAACCCAGAATCCCCAGACCTCTCCCCATCATTATTATGTTGAAACTGACCCGTCTCTGATTTTTGTTGCAACAATCTAGCAGCAGCAACCCTAACCTCGATCTCTTTTCGTCTCTCTTCAGGAGTTTTGGTGGCTTTTTTAATCTCATTGGGTCTCCTAGCTTGAACTAATCTAACCTCCATTGGGTCCTCAGTCACTCTTCTAATAGGAATCAACCTAAACTTCTCCTCACCAGTCCCTAAGTTCTTCATCCACGTAGAAATCGAAGCAATGTTTGATTTCTGTATCAAGCTCCTCAGCTCACTCTGCACGTGCGCAATTCGCGCTTCTGCTGTCAAAATTTTCTGCTGACTCTCGTCCTGTAGGCTCTCCTTAGCAGGATCTATAGGATTCTCAATAGCTAACGCACGCTCACACTCTTGAACTACCTCTTCATATTCCTTGCCGTCATTGGCAGCCTCGTACAATAGATTCGCATAGAAATGGGCGAATTCAATAGAGTTTGGCGATAACTCCACCGCTTTCTTAGCCGATTCAATCGCGTTCTTCAAATGCCGCTGTTTCGAATTCAAATCATCAATGATCGAAGCCACCTTCACACACACGGTCCCCTGCACGCGGTGAATCAGAGCCACATACGCCGAGTTCTCATGGCGCGAACACGACTCCTTCATCAACCTCAACGCTTTGGTGTGGTTCCCACGCCGAAGCGCCGTTAGGGCACGCTCGCACTCCAGCTTGATCGTGTTGTACGTCGAACCAACGCCGCCGCCGGCTCCTTCCGATTCCGACGGCTCCGTTTTAGCGTGGTCCTTAGACAGTGCATCCGGTACCGCACACGGCTCAGCTTCAACAGCCGCCGCAGCCACCGGCGGTTGCGGTTGTTTAGAGCGAGGAGCAGTAGCTTTCTTCTTATGCCCCATTAATTAATTAATTAATTAAAATCGATTTTACTACATGCATATAATATCTCCTATCTATCTTCCTTTCTATCAAGAGAAGACGAGCGAGAAGAGGAACACTTACTTGAAATTAAGAAAAATGTTGAGGGGTAAAGTAGGGATTACAGAGTGTTAACGGAGACGGAAACGGATCGGCGGTGAAATCGATGAATTGGAGAAAGTGAAGAGCTTAGGCTTTAGGAGACTGACGGAAAGCGTGACAGACAGAGAAGTGAACACCTAACCCATGGAAGTGGAAGGGGGTGAGGTTTGAGCTTTGAGTTTAAGTTTGATTTTGATGAGAAAAGGATGGATTAAGGAATGTTGTTTTGTGGGTTATGTTTATTTTTATATAACAATTAAATTATTAATTAACTTTACTAATTTTTTTATTAATTTTTATGTCATTGTCCGCGTTTATATATATATATATATATATATATATATATATATATATATATATATATATATAATATTGTTTCTTTCTTTAAAATGGTAGTAATTATGTGATATAAAGACATATAATTATACTTAAAGCAATTAAATAATGTTAAGGTTACTGCTATCTATCATCAAATCGGCTTGCCTTTTTTTTCAAATGGTTAGGGGAGGGGCTTAGCCTTTTCTGTTGGGTTGCTGTTAATGTAATGATAGAGAACAGATTCATTTTCAAAAAGAGGCCAATTATGTGAATTAATTCTAATAATTTTACCTTTTGCAGTGATACAACAGTGGTCGAGAATTTTTATATATAGCAATTATTAATTCTGGAAAAATACTCCTAGCACATGTTGCAATTTTGTTAACGTCTTAATTATTTGATTCTGTAGAAAGGTTTTTTTTTTATATTTATTTGAAATGTAGTTGTCATACCAAACAAATCGAGATTGATGTATACTTGCAGCTGTAAACTAAAGCGCAAACATTTGGAACCAACAAATGTTCTTTAACTTCTACGTAAGTATTCTACTGGAGAAATGAGATTTTCCCACCAACCACCACTACCGGGTCTAAGTACCTGTGTCATCTAATATAATTTATCTTCGTCAAGGAATGAGTTTGGAGATTTCATCTATGACTTTAAGGAGGATAGGAAGAATAATAATAATAACAATATCAGATACCAAATGGTCACTAACTCATCATCATACTATGAGTTATGACGATTTGGTGCTGAATATTGCCAAGAACCAGCCATGAAGAAAGAACAATGCGTACGAACTAGCGCAGCAACTCGGGCACTGTTGTTCACTTTTCAATATTTTACATGCAAAAGCTTCATGGAACACTATAGATGAAAGATGGTTTCAGTTTGATATAGTATCGCTGAACACATTGCATAGCAACTATACATCACAGGGAGGCCAAAAAGAAGTGGATAATTCTACACAACAGAATCCTTATTGCCTGGATCTCATCCAGAACGGACAGCCACACTTGTCATAGTTAGCAAATTATGAATCATAGAACAAGAACTACAATCAAAAATAAAATCTGGCTTCAATTTTTCATTTACATTTTCTAAGCAGTTGCACATAATTTAAGTACACAGTAATGCTAGATATCGGAACAACTGGTCTACCTCCTCACAAAATTGTGTTAATGAACAAAATGCGCAATCAATCAGAGCAAATGCATCCGCTCCACATAAGATTGGAGCAACCATTTATTAAGAGCCTCCCCACACCCTACAAAACACCCAGAATTGCCATTTTCCATGAAAAATGGGAAGCTAAAAATATGCAGCAGTTCCTGAACTGCCTGCCTCACCAGAGAAGTTCCTGTAACCCTGCTACGGCGTCCCCAGCCAGTCACTATATCTATCCGACTGGGACTAACCCCAGATACTAGCATTTGCTTGCGAAACCAGGCAAGTGTCCTAGAGAGGGCTATCACAGCAGTGCCATCTGACATCACATGCAGATTAATAAGCCAATAACATGAACTTTTCTCTTTAACAGCATCTGGATATACATTCTTCTGCACAGCAACCTCCCAAACCGAGCCAGCCTCCTCCTTCAGGCCTGACTTATGAAGAAAATCCACCACAGCATCTACAAGTCCCCTCTTGCTTTCTCTATCCTCACTGTGCATCATATCCAAGAACTTGCTCACATGATCTCGCACATTCTGACCATCAGGTCCTGCTGATGGCATGGAAAGCAAGAACATATGTGCAGGGTGTCTTGTTACTGACATAAGCTCATGACAAAACCCCATATCATATGGTGACCGTGCTTCTGTACAACAACTTAGGAGCAAGGTATAGGTTTGCAAAGAAGGCTTTAGACCCAATGTCAACATTTCCTGCAATAAGTTATAAGCATCTGACAGCCTATGCACCCTAAGGAAAGCACTAAGAAGGGAATTGCAAGTAGGCACATTAGGGCGTAAACCTGCATGGAGCATGGCCAGATACCACTCCCAAGCCTTCATAACATTACCAGTCTTTCCCCACAAATCTACTAAAAGGCCATAAACAGGTTCATCAGGAACCCAATTTTTACGTCTCATCTCAAAAAAAACAACTTCTGCTTCATCAAGATAGCCACAATGTCCAAGAACTTCCATTACTATGCTGTAAGTCACTTTGTCTGGCTCAAATCCTGCATTCTGCATCTCTCGGTAAAGCTTTAATGCAGTGGGATAATTCCTAGCCTTAGCTTGCAAAGCAATCATGATATTGTAGGTCACAAGATTAGGAACACAACCCTGATCAACCATCTCACAGAAAAGTCTGTCTGCAGCAGGTAAATTGCCAGCTTTTCCGAGGCAGTTGATCATAACACTGTAAGTAAATGTGTCAGGAGTAAGACCAGCTGACTGCATCTTTTGATACATGTCCATAGCAACATCAAGAAAACCAGCTTTTGCATGAATGTCAATTAGTGTGCAATAGGTAACACGATCAGGTTCACAACCCACTTTTTGCATTTGATTGAACACTTCAATGGCTTTGTTCAGGTAGTTTGCACGTCCATAACTGTGAATAATACGGTTGTATGTCACAACATTTGGCTTGCATCCATCCCTTAACATTTGGTCAAGCAATTTGTTTATTGCCCCAAACTGCCTAGAACGACCAAGGATGCCCACCATAGTTGTATAAGTATGTTCATCATGCTTGAACCCAGCTTGCCGTTTCAACCAATAGAAAAAGCCAAGAGCAACCGAATGATCTTGAAGCTGCTTCAGAACTTGGTTTGCTTGATATGCATCCATTGAATAGTTAAAACTTCCAAGAGCATCTTCTGCTGCAGGGCCCCACTTCAACTGCTGCAATATGTTAGACACATTTTCCACAACATTCCCAGTGCTTGTAGACTGCCTAGAAGTTGGAGCAATTGCAGCTGGCACTTTCATTTGTCTGGAGGATTTATTGAAACCTTCTGAAACATGCTCCATATACTTTTCATCTGACTTCGTTAGATTGGAATTATAATTTGAAGTAAAGTGACTTGAATGAGCTTTGGACCTCTGTGGTATAGTCCTCCTCCTATCACAAGTATATGCAGATACACTATGATTTTTCAGGGAATTTCCAGTTGCATTTTGAACTCTCTTGCAACCTCGAGTGAAATTTGATTTATCGTCTTTATCTTTCACACCATGATAGTTACTTGAAGGATTTGATTTTGATCCCGTTGTTGTCTCATCCGACGATTTCGGGTGAACTTTGGAAAAATTTTCTCTCTTAATGGTCCTCACATTTGTGGATTTTATAGTCGATACTGGTGTTGTGGAATCAACCATACAGTTTGTAGTAGACTTTATTAGTCCAATCCCATCTAAACGAGGAAGCCTAGAATTGACTAAATCAGAGACAAGACCCATAGCAACCATACCAGCCTTAACAACCTGGTCACTAATGGGAGGTGATGCGGGCACATCCTTTTGGACAGCAACATCAATGCCACTAGCATAACTAACAGAATCTGACCTACTTATAGAACTGGGAGCAGATAACCTCTCTGTTTTGCGAGAACCCACCACTTTTACAGCATCACCCAAAATAGTGGAACCTACTCTGGCTGATGTGGATGACATTTGTGTGTTATGCTGTCTTCGTGAAACACAAGATTCATCCTCAGAGCAGGTACATGAACTCCCATCTGATGCACTACATCGTGAACCATTAACAAAAAATAACCGAGCACTGCTTGAAAGGTTAGTGAGCTGTTTTGCTCGCAACATAATCTGCAAATACCATAAAAAGTTAATATAATACATATCGAAACATCCATTCTCATCATCTCAAGCAATAATGCACTCATTTTTAAACTTAAGCACGTCAGTCAGCAATACAGGGCCACTGTGCTAAGGATATTCATGGGTTGTATGCCCCCTCACTGCTGCAAGAGAAGAGTATACAAGCTACTAGACATCCCAGCCAATGCAACAAATGTACAGCTTAGTATCATGTGAGCATTATACTATTCCATCCAATGAATCAAGGGAACACAACTGCTCAGATTAAAATTAATATAGTAAAGCCACCAGGGGACAGTTTTATAGAACATGGCAACAGAGAAAAGTCTAGGTGTTAATCAGTAGCAATGTATAATGTTAGAAATATTCAGTCCTAAACCTTTTTCTAGGTGGAGTTGTATGATATGCACCAAAGGTTGTTAAACTAAACAGTAAAAATAATAATAATAATTAAAACTAAAAATGAAAAAGGTACAAATACCAAGAGCAAAAATATCATATAGTAGACAAATAACTAAAACAAACAACAGATTATGTAACTAAATTATTTGTGTTTGCAAATTACATAGTAGCTCTTGAAGAAGTTTGTCACAACTCTACCCTGCCTAAGACATTTCAAAGAGATGAACCTGATATAAATACACCATCCAAATGCCCAGAACAATTGCTTGACTCCTTACCTATAAAACTTTTCAAAGACTGAATTAGAAAACAATGTTAACAAAATAGATATGCATTTTAATTGGTGCTGTCGAAGATATTTTGGGCAAAGGGCATAAAGGACTGCCTTAACATCTGTGTACAGTTTCCCTTCTGTTCCTCTGAGAGTGCCTCTCTCCCACACTGTTATCCAATCAGTCTCTCCCCCAATATAACACAATGCATAACTCACATTCTTCCCCTTAAGTCTCACTGATTATGCATTTTGTTCTCTTTCTAACCTATCCTACAAAACGCATCCCCCTCTCTTGATGACACTTTCACTAATCAAAAAGGAATGCAAGTAGGAGGTGATATTAGCCTCAGCAATGACAGGATTAACGTTGGATAAGGTAGGCGCAAGCAGCTACTATAAAGAGGATTTGGTGGTGGGCTGGTGGCATTGGAATAACATATCTCTTGATAATGCTCGCGGTAGTAGTAGTAACAAAAACCATAGGAAGGAGCACTGCATTTTTGTTCTGACATTCACATAAGAGGCAATAGGTGAGATCTGGATAATGATTGCAACAGTACTTATGGCAAAGGTAGTAGAATGAGGAAAATACAGAGCTTTTTATTTTGATAGTTTTTTTCTTTTTCCTTTGTTTGCTTCAATCTCTATGCAACAAACAGTAGTAAGCAGCATAACAAAATTCAATGTAAATATTTTCGTACTCTATTAATTCCAAAAAAATACATCAAATTCAAGTTGCTTCATCACATGGCAATTTGGAAGCTACCATTCTCGCTTTTGAGAGCAAAATCTTGCTTCAAGTGAACAAAAAATACTTCCAAAATTCCAACTTTACATCGCCACTAACAAATAAATACACCAAAGCATATAATAATCCACAACATCTTAAATCTACAATCAAATTGCTTGCTTTTCACAAATCAGAAGGTCATTGTTTCTCTCAGAAAGACTCAAAAACAAAATATCCAGTATGCTAACGGAACCATCATAACCACAATCAAACAAACAAGCTTTCAGTTTTCACACAAAAACAAGTTAAAAATCACAACTTTACCACTCAAAATACATTCTTATATCCATCTAATCGCAAAAATACATAAACAGCACAACCACGTTCAGCTCATCTAGTAAAGAACATGAAACCCATCTTCTCAGTCATCAAAAACGAGATGAAATAGCTAAAATACCCACAAGTGATAACACAAAGAAAAGGTCATTGTAACAGCAAAAAGCAACAAAACAGCATATAACCCAGTAAAGAATGACTCAACGAATACACAAATAATAAGATCATTAGAAGAGAGGTACCTGCATATGGTGTCTAAAGCTACCAGGTGTGTTAAAATGAAAGTAAATAGAAACAGAAAATTTTGAAAATTGAAAAGAGAAAGAGAGAGGCGGCTCTCTTCTTTGCTGTGTCAACTCCCGAGTTTTTTCCAAGCAAGTTGGGGTGGCTGTCAGGTTAGGCTTTCAACTTCATATTCACAAATTTCAAGTCCTTTTTAGTCTTTTCAATTTCCAGCCTACTCGGTTTTTTAAATAAAAATAAATTAAATATTTTTAAAAAAGTAATTAATCACTAAACTTTACACCCAATATATTCCTTCTTTTATCTGATCTCGTCACCGTTTTTTTTTCTAATTTAATTTTATTTAATTTTAAAATTTCTAAAAAATTATCACAAATTGTTGGTAACATTTGCATAAAAGGAAATAAAGATTCGTCTCCGAGATTGTCTAGTATCAACTGTGATAGTTTTGGAGACGTGGCGTAATATTAGTGGTCTGCATGCGACAGCTAGATTTTTATTAGATCTAATTTTCCTTTTTTTAAATTAAAACTAATTTGAAGGGATAAGATTCCCTACACCCCGCTCCATTTGGTAGAGTGTTCAACCGGTTTACTTTGAAATCAAGTACCAACTTTTAACTATATTCGTAATTACAAAATATTTTTTTTACCATGATATTATGATCAATTTAGGCAACACGATAATATAACTCAGAAAAATAATTTTTATTTATGCATCATCTTTGTTTTTAATCTAAATATTATTTTGTTCAACAAACTGTGTATAAAAATTATTAATGCTTGACATCAAAATTTATAAGCATGTTTTCTTTACTTTTTCTAAGAAGAGCTTAGAAAACATTCAAATTGTTTTTTAACTAGGGAACATTTTAAGTGTTTTTTAATTAAAAATAATTGCAATCATCACTCTATTGCATATTAAATAGTAAGCTTTGAATAATAAATTTATCAAGTAATTTTTTAAAGCCTAAGTGAACATAAATAATGGAGCTTCTTGATTGTAATAAACTTTAATAATGGGTATGAGCACTTACACATAAAGAAATTAGCCGTTATTTACTAAGTGCTTAATTGAAACTTTTTCTCTAAAAAAAAAAGAGACCTAGTGGTTGTTGATTATACACGCTTTTGAATATTGAACGAGGAAAAATGAGCAATTTTACTTTACAATATTTGATAAAGACATTTAATTAAACATTTTTCTGTGTTGTTGGGTCAATTAATTGTTTTATGGGTTTGATTTGAAGGAGTCGCAGCCTGCGAGTTGCCACGTCTACGCTTTTTTTCTAGAATCAAGGGCGTGAAAGAACGTCAAAGCTCAAAGTCAGAATAATTTACGGCCAACTCTGTCTCAAGTTATGATGATCTAACGGTTACAGTGATTTGACAGAAACAGAAATGTTGGAGGACACGTGGTAATCGGCAACGTGGGCCTCAAGTATCGAGGCCCAAAACCCCAGAAACATCGTCTGGGGTTGCGACATTCAGGTGTTTCTTGTTCATCAAGTGTCTGGCTACAATCCTTCTGAAGGACCGGTGCAGCAATTGACTGTGTAAATGGATACACCGTTGGATTAGGTTTTTTATTTTTAGCCTCTAATCCAACGACTGTCATTAAATGGTTGTTTGATGCAATTTTTACTTGCAACCGGTTATTCCGGTTGCAGGTAAATTGATAACAGGAGGATTTACATATTTCTCCATTTGTCATCGCCCAATATCGACGGAGGCTGAGCACTACCAGTCTGCTGGCTCATCTGGTATTGGCGCAATCTTCCTGTTTGTAGCGTATTGTGGACATCTTGGTAGACGACGTCCAGAAGGGATTGTTTGATTGCAAGTTTAGTCGTCTGGAACATGTGGCTTAGCGGATCTATACCATAGCGGTGGGTTTTGTGGCCTAGGGTCTGAGGCATGGTATTTATGTATGGGTTTAGCGGCAGTGGCTTCAATTATTCATCGAATGACCATCTATCAGCATAAAAGACGAAAATCGGTTTGTTGCTAAAGGAGTGGATAGTTCAGGTAAGAGGTTCGCATTTATGAACGTTGAGATGTTTAATAAGCATGCAAATAGTTAGATCCATACCATTTGCATGCAGTCCTGATAGCAAAGCTATGGTATAAAAGGATTATCTGAAAGCTATGCTATAAAAGTATTATCTGTAAATATAATGGAAATATCTTAAATTTTAATTAAAAAATATTTGTATTATTCTTATGCTTACATACTGTTATTTCTTTACAATAGTAATGTGGTTTTAATGCTAAAAATATTAGCTCAATTTTGATATTCTGGCATGTGCAACAATTTGAAGGTATATTGTTTGAAATTGTATAATTAAACTACGAAGCATATTCTTTGAAATTGCATAATTAAAAAACGAAGCATGCACTAAATTGTATTGTAATCGATCCATAATTGTTGAACTTCCTGAAGGAATGTTATATATAATTGGGATGCGAGCATTTGTTTTGCTCCATCATTCCCGACAGTGTAATTATGCTTTTTGTTAGTGAACTTTGATTATAGTTATGTATGAAACCTTGGGTGATGGACTGCATGTACATGTGTGTTGGTGGTAATTACAAGGAATTTCGTAATAATATTTGATACATGTACATATGAAATCTTTGTTATTGGAAATTGGTAAGCCGACGGAGTTCATTAGAACAAAATGCGATGATATAATGGACATGAGCAATCCAATGTTTTACCTCAGCAGGTTAATTAAATTACGTGTAGGTAAAGGCTTGTATGACGAGCTTTTCTGTCCGTTTGCACGGTTGTGTTGGTTGCAACAATGAGAACCTTTATGACTTGTCATGATGCAGCATAAGCATATGATTCTGCTGACAAAAGCATTTCAATCGATTGACTTGTCTGTTTTGTATTTATTAAATTATTGAGAATGAAGCCGGTGTCACAAAGGTCATGGTTGTCTGTCCAGTTCTTGCTGATCATAACAATGTTTAACATCAGAGGTAAATTTGTTGTATGTATGCATGACACATGTGAGTTATATGTATGTATATACATGTGGCTTAAGTGTTGGACTACAAAAATTTCATGAGCAGCGCCTTTTCTGTATAGGAATATTACATAATGATGAAGCATGACAAATAGGAATGTATTATGCAGGTGCTTCTGTGGTTTTAATCACAAAATTATGCCAATGTATATCAGTTGGAACAAATGTGGCATATCAAAGGGTTCAGTCATAGAGTAGGGTAGGGGTTTGAAATCATTTATTAATTTTTGTTTCCTTTGAAGTAGTGTTATTATAGTTTTAGATTATTTATTTAATTTTATATGATGGTAAAATTATTCTTCAGAAAGTGTTGTGTATTCGTTTGCACGGTGTGGGGAAATGTTAAACACATGGAAATCTTATGCACGTACAATAGTGTGTGGCTATGGTGATATGCGAACTTCTTCAATTAGTAGATATATTGTGTTGTCGAAGACCATATAGTCGCATTCGATAAACGGGTAGACATCTTAAAAAACCTATTGCGTTATTTATACGAAACTTGTTTTGTGTTTGATTACCTGTTTAGAATGAAATAATTGTGGGTCGCACTTGATATATTTCTATGTGTGACATGATATCTTTAGCAGTTAAGAAGTTTAAGAGAGCTTATAACTTGGTGCAAATGCATAATTTTTTCGTGTGTTTAGTAATGACCAATATGTTGCATTTGGATCTATCCTCCCAGAATCGAATTGGGTTAGTAAAAAAGACACAGTTAACTTTGTCAATGTGGTGCATCGTCTACAAGTTGTAAAACGGTCATTCACCTTTGGAATGTATGTAGCTCCTATAGTTGTCACCCACTACGATTGAAGTGGTTACATAATGGCTTACATTGTAAGTTTGCGTGGCGCATTGTTTGTGCTGATCGAGTTTGACCGTGTTAGCGAGACAGTAATCACATGAATAGTTAATGTTTTTGACGCTACCTTATTTACACATTTGTAGGATTTCCTGATTTTCTTTTGTAATTTCAGACAGATATGTTGAAAAACAACATGCATTGTACATAAGCAGTAATGAGTTGGCTATTAAATGTTATATATAACTCGTTAGTTAATAAGTTATACAGCATTTGCTCACTACAGATAAGAACGTGTGAAGCATATGTCTTGTACTAGGTTTGGCATTTCTCAACACTTATGTGAATTGCAGATGCGAGGACATCGTATATCCCAGCCAAGTAGTACGACGTTTACGAAGGCACGCAGAGGCATAAAGGCAAAGGGAGTGATCAATCTGAGTGACGCTCGCAAACGAACTCGTGCAGTAAGTTTGAGCATTACATTGGTTCATTGTATGTTAATACATGGTTCATTTGTTAAAAGTCCAGAAGCTTACATTATTTGCTCAACATCAGCTTCATAACCCTTTTCTTCTCAATATAAGAAATGTCTTGTCTTTGTACATTAAAGTGTTTCCATTTATCGTCAATGACAATGATGGCAAATTCTTTAAAATGGTTGTTGATTTATAACCTCGGAGAATCATTTTGACCATCAGTTTTCTCGTGGAAGACGTAATTCAAGTAGCCGATTTCGTCCACAAGATAGAACAGACGATGGTGGTAAATCTCCAGCAGGGGGTGGAGTAGGGCACGATTTTGATATAGGTAACAATGAACAGGATGTTACAATGGTTGGGAGAAAGTTAAACACGGTATGTAGCCCGGAGCGATTTGTTCGATGTGTTTCAACTTTCACAGATGTTCAAAAGGAGGCAGTAAGTCATTTGGGCTTTGGGTCAATTGTACATACAAACTGGGGGAGATTAAGGCGGTCCTTATGTCAGAACCTCGTCAATGATTGGAATATTGAGACATCTATGTTGTCAGTGAATGGTGTTGATTTCCACATTACTGAAGACAGCTTCATGGAAACGATGGGCATTGTCGATAGAGGGTCTGCAGTTCACTTGCAAGGTCCCGAATCAGACATCACTGACTTGCGAATCAGGTTTCAATGCACACCAAGTGGCATACGTCTGGCATGTCTTGCAGACATAATGCTTAATTTGGATGGTGCTGATGACGATTTCTTGAGGGCTTTTTTCTTATTTGCAATGGGAACTTTGCTCTGTCCTACGTCGACAACACATGCACGGGCTTCGTATTTGCATGTTTTGAAAGACATGAATAATATACGTCAGCAAAATTGGTCCCGGTTTTGTTTCTTAGCCCTTCGCCAAAGTGTACGAAAGTATAAAAACCAGAAGTCTTCAAACATATGTGGTTGCCTTCTTTTTCTGCAGGTATGTATTCCAAATTTAGTTGTTATTGTTTGTGGACTTATAAAACATATATATTGTCATACTTGTTGGGGTAAATAATATTTTCTTGGAACTGTCGATGTGTGAAGATATACTATGTACACCAAGCGTCAACGCATCTTGCTCTCGTAGACAGATCAGGGCCTCCAATCGTGGAATGGGACGATTTGAAGATTCGAAGATGTCTTAAGTGGTTGCGTAAGGAGCGTTGTCGGCAGACAATTATGGTATTGCATTGACGCTTTGTGTTTCAATAGCATGTTTTATTATTTTTCTTAATCTGGCCTTGCCATGTATGCAGCCTAACTATTGCGAATGTTTCCATTTTATAAATATCAGTTCTATTTTGCACAGCGTTGATATTAGCGCAAACCAAGTTCCCCTTGTTTCACAAGAATCTGATAGGAAGTGTAATGCTAAATTCACATTCTAGTATAGTTCAAAACATACTCCTTTTTGATGGACGATAACGACATTGAGTTTGCGGAGATATGATTAGTCGAAAAAAATTATTTACTGGAAACATTCTATGTTCACTGTTATTAGAAGCGTTATATATGTTAATGGCAGTTCGATATATTGATGTCTGGAATCTTGTTTAATGATGAGTCACTTTGGTATAAGACAGTGATTTCAACCCTTCGTGGTGGTTCCTTCCATATCAGATCGCTTGATTTCTGTAAGCATTACATGAGAACACAGGGATTGTATATATTCAATAATATATATGGACATTGCATACCATATAAAATTGAACAATTGTTTGTACCATCTATTACCATTCGGCTTTAGAAATTGTTAAATATTATGATCATAATGTTATATTTGACCATGTGTCTATCCAACACAGCAGCTTCCTGTCATTTGCTACTTTCATATTTGGTAACAAGTCATACGTATTTTCTGTTTGCTGTTTCACAGGACCGGATGCGTACCTCAGCTATATGCACACCCCCCATTTCACAGATTGAACATCGGCTGTGTCACATTGAAGAGATAGTGAATTCCACATATTCATTGCAAACAATATCTCAACATTCAACAGATGCCATATTGAAAAGGCTAGACTATTTACTCACAGTGTTTAGTCGTCAAAACGGCAAAGTGGCAATAGTTTGAAAGTGTCGAACAGAAGAATATTAGCAAGCCACAGTGGTGTGGTAATATAGTAGATGTTATTTTCAGATTTCACCTCTGTTGTTATTTTCCATATGTATCAGACCGAGGCTTATGTCTGCGTAATTTGCTACACGACGAGAAAGAGTTGTGTAATGTCGGATTTTATATCCTTCCCATGTTTCTGGTGCATAATATTTCTTTGATTATCATGATTTTCATCTACCAACTATTTATTCAGGTGTTGTGGTCGCCTTTGTTTAATGTCGAATTGTATTTGAATTTATGGATTACTTATGAAGATATATATAATGTGAAAGGTACTGCGTCATGATGTTGCATTTGGATTTAGGGATTATTTATGCAGATATTAGTTACGTGATAGGTACCGATAGATGAGGTTCCATGTGGATATTAGAAATGCGACGTAAATAATAAATAATTTTTAGAATCCTCGTATTTCAAAAAGAAATCCTCTACAAGTCTTCTTAGCAGTCAATCTTGAAATTCCTCTGTCCCATGCAAAATGCAGGACTTAAATCGCCACTGCTGTGAACCCAGTTTCGTTTGCTTACAGTGATGTAGAAAATTGTAACTGCTAACTGTAATGCGTCATACTTTGTTCTCACAACTCACAGATCTGTCTTTGGAACAAATACTCCTTTCACGTCGTTGGCACAGCAATATATATTCTGTTCGACCTGGGTTTTTTGTCCTATCTTTTTTCACATTTTTGATATCTTAATACTTGGTAATGCAATATATAATACTTGTAAAAGACATACCTTTTCGTAACGATAACTTTTCAAGTGAAGGAGAAAGTAACTATCTTTCCCCCAAAGGCACTTGAACTCATCGTTTGCTGGGGTAACCAGAATAACAATACATTGAAATATACATATATTTAACATATGTGTTGAATTACAGTACCCAACCGACATGGCAGACGGTAAATAAATAGTTTGATCTTGTCTAAATTACATAACTACATTTTGTCTTGATTGCACCTGCTGCAGAAGACAAAATGGTCGGAAAAATTTAACACCAAAACATTGAGCAAAAAATTGACTGCTCACCCTCGACAGGTTGGGGCAGAGTTGACAATTCACGTCGCTAGTAGATGATCGTGACATGTTCTACCATTCAAAAACGTTAATAACCATTTCCTCACTGGGGAGGCATGATCTTTGAAATTCCTTCATACCTGCACAAAATGCAACAATGTATTAAGATGCCAAATCTATGAATTTAGAAATCATAATACCACTTGTACTAACATTATGCCACCACACTCCATATAGACTTTAAACCACTCTTATAGTTACGTATTACATAAAAATTTGATCATGCCTATCCTGCCAAACTTATCTACTGACATTACACCAACATACAGGTAGTAAGTACATGAGCCAGCGCCATACTTTTTTTATGTTATGCTGTGGTTTAATTTATTATTGTCTTTATTGTGTTGGGTCTTGTTTAATTTCAGCACATGAAACCATTTTGCTGTAAACCTTCAACTCCATACCCCCATTCGGCTACATGGAAGCCAAATTTTGGTTCAATATACAATGACCCTTAATCTTATAACTATCTTCTCCATTCAACGAATAGGCTTTGGGATGCACATTGTTCCTGTGCTTCTCTGCAATTGGTTCTGTCACCATTGTCGTACACATAGCCCTATAATTCCTCGGTTGCCTTACAACATTCTCACATTTATGAACATTGCGACTCTTTTCCTATTCATGAAGACGTTGGCCTTCACTATGCAATGCAAATAATAAAGCCACATACACTGGACAAAATTAAATTACATCTACTGATGGCACCTACCTCGATTACATCTATACCCATTCCAACATGAACAAAATTGTGGCCTTCTCAAGCACGCATTCCACATCTCTCTGCATTCTCTGCTGTTTCAATCTCTTTCAACTAATCTGGCCGCGAACACCCGCAATTTATCTGCAACAATAATCACAACATTAGTATGGGAACTGCTTAACTGATACACCTTGTGGCAAATCCATTTGCTATTAACAGCGAAATAGAGGCCGATGTTATCAAGTAATGTGGGAAGCTACTCAGTCTCGTCCGTATCTGAAGTTTTTTCCCTATGACATGTTTTCTTAAAGGCAGTTGTACAGAACATTAAAGATGATCGTCTTCTGTTATACTTACATTTTATTCTGGTTACACCAACCCATGAAGTCATAGAAAGGAATTTGTTCCACAGAGTCAACATGATTTGACGTTCCCTGTGGATTGTTGTCCATGTTGCACACTGAAAATTTGTCATCCATGTGCGTCGCCCAGATGTGGTTGTATGTATTATGAGTGCCCGACGGCAGAACACCTCCTTTATTTTCTGCAAAGGCCGACATGGACCAATCCTGACATCGAACACCACTCTCCCCGACAGAGTTCAGTTTCCACCTCTGTTCTCCCATTGTTTGATAGTCAGGTGTGTGTTCTTTTCCTACTTCGTGGATACCATTTCCCATCCGTCTTATTTTTTTGTTATCTCTTGCATTACAAGTTGTTTTTGTGTGCCCGACCTTCCTACAATATCCACACTTGCGCCTTTTTTTCTTCTTAACAACTCTTTCAGGTCTCCATATTCCTTTGCTCTTAATCTTGACTGGGTCCTTAACCTTTTCCCGATCGTTACCATCGCTATGTCCTTCCACATACCTTTTCTCTCCCTCATGTATTAGCAGCTGTGCCCGCATTGTCATTCGATGGATACATTCCAATGCCTCCCGGTATCCTGCATCAGACTGGGATGCGAATTGCCACATCCTCTTACTTGCCGTCGCTAATGCTCCAACTCTTATCATTTTGGTTTCCTCCCACGGTTGCTTTATGTTCTTCGATGGCCAATTGGTTTTCAACTTAGCTGTCTTCGTCCACCTTTGCAACACCATGCACTGTGGGAGCCGTCCCATATGTTCTCCCTTCATGACACAGAATATATGGCTACATGGTATTCCTGTCCTTTCCATCGACTTGCAAGAGCACTCCATTTTTTCATCCAGTTGGTGGAAAACGACAGACCACGTCGTGTCTCTATCTTGAAATTTTCCAATGTTGTACACGACACCACCTACATTTGCCTCTTTGTCATTCACAATTAGCTGAGCCTCATCACTTATCTCCTTACGCACAAATCGAAACACATTGTTTGTGTACACCTTGCGTGCTTCGTCCTCATACCGTTGTAGATGCGTTTGTAGTACGGGTTCACTATAATCACTATCAAAGTCATCTTTTGCCTCAACATTCCTGATTTTATCCATTGCCCTTTCCACTTGGCGAATGAACTCTAGCAGTGACAAATCATTCGTCACATACCGGTTGACAAAGGCATTAAGACTCTCACACCGTTGTGTACTCCGCATACCCTTAAAAAAGTCATTTCTTAGATATGCTTCAGCCCATAATGTCCTGTCCTCATATAACTTTTGACACCACGCATTTCCTTGAAGCCCTCTTTTTTCTAATAACTTGTTCCACCTTCCTTCAAACTCTGCAATTGTTAAGTTCGCGCCCATTAATTTCGCAAGCTTTCCTGTGAATATGACATCACGTACCTGCGTTGTTGCATTTCTATCCAAGTGCCAGCAACAAAGGCGGTGTTTCGCCTGGGGCATAACCTCTTTTATTGCCCTCCTCATTGACTTATCGCCATCGGTTATTACTCCAATAGGTTGCTTGTTGTTCATTGATTTTATGAATGTCGTCAGCAACCATATATATGTTTCCACTGTCTCATCCCGAAGTAACCCAACCGCAAATAGATTCGATTTCATGTGGTGGTTAATACCAATAAACATGACCATTGGCTTCCTGTATTTATTTGTCTTATACGTTGCATCAAACGCCAGCGCATCGCCAAATACTTGGTAATCAGCTTGAGCTCCACTGTCACTCCAAAACAAATCTGACATTCTATTATCCTCGTCAATCCTGTATGTGAAGATGAGTCCTGGGTCAGCCTCTTTTCTGCCCTCAATGTATCGGAGTAATGCTTGAACGTCACCTGTTCTTTCTACTGTCCTTCTTTCTTTGTCCATTTTATTCTGCAAATCCTTCTTCGTAAATCCAACATTATCGTACCCGTCAGCCATTGCCATGTATTCCATTGCCTTTGCTACTCCCACCTGCCTTAACCCTTTACCCAAGGCGACATCTTCATCTTGCACTTTCCTATTTGATCGTAAAAACTGCATTTGCTGCGAAGACGCCAATGTGTGAGCATGTACGTCATTAAACTCCTTGACCTCCCACTTCCCACATTTCTTATCCAGCTTCACCCGAAAAGCCGCTCTGCAACCGACCCGTGTTAGGCCCCTAGGTTCGCGCACTCTATCCTCCTTGGTCATCCATTTTTCTCGCCTGAATCCTTCTTTTGCGCATACCCACCTCCGTCCGGTGCAGTTTCCAGCATTGTCTTTTCGAATCACATCCTTCCTAACACTAAACCCGGTTTTACGTGCATGCTTCATATAGTAATCCTCTGCTTCCTGTAATGTGGCAAACCAGCATGTACCGAATCCCTCCTCGCCTTCTAACTTACCAACAAGTGCGGGTTTCTGCCTTTGGCCGCCGAATATGTCGTCTTCAACAGTTCCCCCACCGGTGTCCGCTCCTTCGTCCATCTTCTGGCCACCATTTTCCCCTCTTTCATCTCTGTGGTTTATCCCTTCCACTATTTTTCCTTCTATGCAACTAGACCCATCTACGTGGCCACGCATGTCCCCAACCTCTTCCTTGTAAGGAAATTGAGACGGCCTACCCAAACCCCCCCATCATTTCGAAGCACACTACACCCTCCCTCACTCCACATTTATCTGCCAATTTAAATTTCAGATATTTTTTATATCATCACTCCTAACACAGTGGTAGCTCGCGACCGTCAGTTCAGCTCTGTATTTTGCAAATCATCCACTTTTGATATCGTCCTATGCCTAAGCTTCGGTACATGCTTAGTGTATCCAAAGCGTTACTGACCAAAAACAATCGGCATTTCAGGTTCTTCCCCTATAGGCCAGGAGGCTGCTTCAGTACCCATACAGTAATACAGACATGCTAATAGTCTGTTCTTGTCGTGGCTTATTTGTACTTCCGCCATTCAGGCAGCATACTATTGGCATATATGACAATTCCATCTCGCTCCCTAACCCACACATGGCTACCTTCCCTCCATTGCAAAATATCCCCTTTCTGTTTTCCCGCCAGGAGCCCAATAACTGCGGGTCCTATGGCCACTATAAGGCCCTCTATCTCTCACGCGTCAATAATCTCTTGTGGGAATGGTTCTGCCTTAATTGGGTTGGCGTTCTCTTCGGCGACTACAATGTAGTCACATCTTAGTATATTTTTTTAGACAACAGCAACTCTACCGTCACACGCTTTCATTTCATCTGTTGGCCTTCATAACGACTTCGTCGGACCCCCTTATTTTCCTAAACTCTTTGGGCCCAATATGTCTTTGCTACCGCCTCTACAAGTCCCCCATTCCTACTGACACTTGAGTCAATTTCCTACCTAAATGCTTTATAATGGACCTACTGCTTCGGTTGGCCCAGCTACAACTTTATTTAGAACTTTCTATATCATTACCCCACACTTACACAATTCCGCGCCTACGTTGCATATTTTCCTTTAGTGCTACCTACACAATTCCCCGCCTGCGTATCATATGTTCCTTCACTGCTATCTACGCCACTATTATGGTCATCATCGCCACTGCATATAGGTTTTCCTCCAACACTCCTGCCGAACATCCCCAAAAAAGATAAAATTGTGTTTCTGTCTCCTTGTTTAATATTATTTAATAATTGTTTCTGTGTCATTGTGTAATATTCCAAATTATTCCAATTAACCATTCCCATTTGTTAGTGTTACCATCTACATTCGAACTAAAAAAAAATTTTCCCGCCAATTGCAATACAGTGGTATATCTTCTGTTTCGTCGGCGCGAAATTGTGTGTTGTCAATATATCTGACAACCCATCACATGGCATTAGCCATTCATCAAATTAATCACACGGGAACCTCAGGTGCGAGTGGCTCACTGTGGATGTAGCTATTGCTCATTGTTCAGTCACTTTTCCGTGCCGTGGCTTCGCTACGTACATAAGTTGCTTCCACTCTTGTTGATTGGATGTGCTATGACATGTGTTCCGCCAATCTATCAATTATTGTCCAACTTATGCTTCGCGCATCATATATTACGATTGGTGGGTGTCACCCGCTACTACAGCTCAGCTTTGGTTGGGCGACAAACCCCCGTATGCTTGCATTTTACAAGATTAGATTAATATGACGGTGCCTCGATTTATTAGTTCAAATTCAAATCTTATGGCCCATCTTTTGTACATACAGTGTGTCCCTCTTTTATTGCTTTCCCTTATATTTAAATTTTACTTCCTTATTTCGTTCAACCATTTCAGATGGACGATGATGAACCTGTCCTGAGTTATTATCGTAAGACTTAAGCTTCATTTTAAACTTGCCACGTATGTCCCTCCCATGACATCCCCTACATCTTCACAACCCACAAAACTAGCATGTGAATTAAGAAGCTGCATCATCTACGCGGATTACAATTGCAGGAATTGTATTGGGAATTTATTTTATTAATAATAGACGTAATACTGCATGACGTTAAATTATGTAGTTTGAACCCCAATTACGGCACCTGGTACGCAATTTACGAAGAACATTTATATCATTACTCAGTTTATCTTACGGCTTCATTTTTCCCATCATTGACAAGTTCATATACCTCATCTAATATACATTAATTCGAAATCACATGTAAACAAATGACATCTTTACTGCTCTAGCCCCGTACCAAAATGTGCGTGGTACATTATCTCGCCACGAATAAGTGATACGATCTAACCACCATATCTTTGCAATGGTGCTACAATTACCTCCTTTGATCTTCGGACTCCATTGCTCTACTTCTGTCCCCAGGGGCCACACATTTTGCTGATATCCTTAGCTAGCGATTCATATGCCTCCCTAACATTTTCAGCATGTTGTGTACAAATGGCATTCAACTGCCCCTGGAACTCCACTAATCTTTCTTCCAACCCCATATTGCAATCGCTAGTTTTGCCACTGCTCTCTACATTCCCATGTACATTATGTCCTCCACTGTTGACAAAGTCCGCTCCACCCACGCAATGCACGAAATTTGTGGGTGGGTAAACTAAGTCCCCAATAGAACCCCCATGTTGCCCCCGACTGTCAGATCCATGTATCCCTGCAAGGAAATAACATGCGAAATAATTTTAATGTAGACATGCTTCTTACAAGATTGTGGACACGCAGCTACGACTAATGGCTATGAGATATCATTTATTTATGAATAGTAATGCATCTATCACAACGGCCGGAGGGGAGCCTTTGCCTATGTAAGCAATAGTTAGTTTCGGTTTGAATATAGAAGTCATCAACATACTTGTTGTTGGGTAAGATGAACTGCCACTGTGGGTGGGCGCTATACGCACACCTTTTGACTCTTCCCCATCTATTTCACTCCCAATTTGCCTCCGGCGATATTCAAGTAAGGCCTTTTCTGCCTCATTTCTGCACTTATATGACTTGTGTTTAGCATTAGGGTACCTGTCCACCTGCTCCCTGGCCTCCTCCCAGGTGTCATATATGCCTGTCTTCTTACCCTCGAAGACAACGTACGATTTGCCCTACCAACATACAACAAATACAGGTTACTTAAATCTCCAGAATACTTTATGGAATTTCAACGGTAGCAACAACAATGGTAACCAGAACCACATGTTCGAAATTCTTACCATGGCGTTTGGTGCGCTCCGCCCAGTTCCACGTTCACCTGGTTTGCAAGTGAACCTTAGTGAATTTGTGTTGAAGCCTATCCAATTAGGAATATGACCATTTGCTGATGTATACCCCGTGTCCTATTTTGGTCAATGTAGAGTAAAAAAATTATTTTTCTCAACATTGTAATTTTTCCCTCCCCATCGTATCCTCCTTGCCTTTCACAGTTCCCTATAATTGTTGGCTACAGTTCGAAAATATCAGGTTTCCACCGACTGCTGACATGAAGTTGTTCACTGTTTTGACCCTTATCTCTTACGCTATCGTTACTACGCCATTCGCTGTACATCCGTGAACCTGTTCACTCCTACAACGTGGCCTTCCACCAACCCACATTACCCATAGTACAACACAGACAGACAGTGGCATGCCTCGAGGACATAACCAGGTCCGACATGTAGCGCACGCCTGTCTGTTACGTAGTTCACATGTTCAATTTGGGCCTGCTTCCATGTATTTTGATATTGAAAACTTGGCCCCCTTTCTTCCTTTGTCGCTACAGTAGTCAACTCCAACATCTAACATAATGTCCCCGAGATGACACCCCCACCTTCGACCCCTTTTCCTCTTAATTTACAGGACATATATCCTCGTCCTGCATTATATGTACTCCGGGTGTGAGCGTCGTCTGCAACCATTTCCCCCCTCATATTGACGTTGTAGGTGTTAAGCATACTGACACCAACTTCAATTCATGACTTTTCCTCCTTTATAGTCGCCCCTCTAGATCGTCCATTGCGTGGGAGCCTGCTATGCACCCACTGTACATGTGCAATGCCGTTGCTCAAGTTGCATCATGGTGGTTTTGTCCCATCACTTGACAAACCTAGAAAGCCTTTACCAATATTGGGGTATTTGGATATTTTAGTCAGGCCACGTTTGCCAAATTTCATCCGGCAATTTATATGTACCACCACCCTCCGTTATTCCATCCTCTTAAACCAAAAACAGGGTTCGTAAATTAAACTGAAGATTGCGCGTGTTGGAAAAATTGACTGACACAACGTCTTAGTCAGTTCTTTCGACTTTGCAAAGGCTATACGTTCTACTGTATTCGTGTGCCATGTTATTAAAGTTTTACGATTTATCCTTAACTCAATTCCCCATGGCTCGAATCCTTACGACAAAGGTGGCTTGTACTGCAACATAATGGCGATCGTCTCATCGGTCGAATTCACTTCAACGTAGTTGTGGATTATAGTTTACTTTCAATTATATGGACGGATGCGAGTAGCCTGCCTCATACACGCAACAACCTCACATATATGACAACCCCGTCATTCCACATTGCATTTTATTTGTTGCCCCTACTTAGCGTACTCAAATACCAGAAATTTTTCATAAATGGTAGTTCCGTTATAACGAGATTGCCTTCTTAACAGCTACAAATATGTACAGCGGAATTAAAATTTTTTCAGGGCTCATTATCCCCTTTTGCAAATGGATATGTACGTAAATATCGGTAGGTGCAATGTCGTAATTGATTTTCCAATCGTACGGCCATCCTCCACGAACAAGTTGGTAACCTCACCGAAATAGACATTAGTGCGTTCACCATATCATTTGATAGTTTTATCGCACTCCTAATGGTATGCTAATTTAAAATAAATTTGTCAATTACACCATGGTCTTCATAATAATACAAACATAAATGTATTTATCTTTACGCCGTTATCTACATTGCCTTCCCTTAACCTACAAGACTTGGAGTCCAAATCAAAGTAATAACAAAAAAATTTATAGGTGAACGCCATTACATATTTTTTTGTATTAGATCGTGAACATCTGATACATGAGCAGCGTTAAATAACTCCGATTCCAATTTCCAGTACTCTAACCGATCGTGGGATGTAAATTTATATATTACTTTTTCGATGCTTTTTGTGCAGCCTGCATTCCACAAACAAAAATACATGAGCTCTTTTACCAAAACAGGGTTCGCTAAAATATAAGCCAACAATGGGATTGTCTTACCACTCAGCGGCCGAATAAGTCATAAGTAAACAAAAAAAATTCCTCTATTACCACCCACCTTATTTCCTCATACAGCTACGAATCCGCACATTCTCAACGGTTTGAGAATGAGAACGTAACCATTATTAGAGTAGTCCGGCTAAGTGTCATGTACTACGTTGAATAATATGCTCAATAGTTTGAGCATTTTATTCAATACATCACTTATGATAACCACTCCGCATGCTTCCCGCACCTGTACCAAACAGAAGGAGCGTTACGTTTTGAGTCCTACATTTGTCCTTCATTTAAACAGAGGCATCCGTGACTTAGCACATATAGGACGTCCAAATAATTTTACTCAAATAATGGTCTAACAGGCATCTTACCTGGAATGTGCCACGTAACATATACGACCCTTCAAGTAAGGTCGTATCTCCAGACAAACCATGTTTCGTGTCGATGTTCATTAGGCAAGCCAGGGCCTCATTCATGCATTCACCCCTGCAATGCGCGGCATTGGCAGATATTTTCTTCATCCGAATATTGTAGGAATGTTTAATACGTGCCTACTTGCACGCGTTAAAAGTCTTCTTCTGCACGATGCGGTGGAGACGTGTTCTTAAATGGTTCGGACGCTATAAGAGGTTCCTATCCTAAATTATAGCTTTTCCATTTGAACCCCCAGTGGGCCAATGTCAGAAGTTTGATTGTTTCACCTCCACATGCCCCATGGCTTGCATCACCCTTTACTCCCCCGCATCTTTCCTCGAGATATCTGACTACCATTATGAGTGCAACAGGCTGTACCGTGTATGTATATCACTGTCTTGGACTTAGAGATTCGTGTCAGCCCCTGGTTTTAGCCGTCCACGGCACTGCCCCAACACCCCCACTGTTACAACTTAATGATAGCTATCTGACTTCAACACTGTATAACTAGTCCATGCCGTAACTTTTGGTTAGGTGACACCTCTGTCTATGTAGGAAAGACAGAAGTTCATCGTTCAGACTTTTCTACTGTTTGCCCATATAATAATCCCCAATTTACTCTACCATTAAATCTCTAATCGTGATGGACACTTTTGCGCCAGAAAACTAGTCTGTACTACACATTGAGATAATATTATATTATTTTTGATGTAAAATAGATTAAACTAAATAATAATTTTTTGTTTTTTTGGGAGGGAGTCAAATGTACGATTGGACACCCCCCCAATATTAAATTTAATTTTAGTATAAATAATAATTGTATTATTATTTATGTTGGCATTTGAACAAATATGTAATGTTATGATTTCATTCAGGTCCAAATTTAAACACGTTAGGCTAGTGTAAACAAAAGATAATATCGTTCAAAAACCATTATCTACATTACATGTTCAGTCCCATATTACACCTAACAATAAACAAAATTTTTGTATCAAATTCCATATAATACCGTTCATAAGACAATAGTACACGGTCCAATCCACTCCATTCGAAATTGTAATCTCCATCTCAGGCTCTCATGACACCAAACATCAGACAATATTATTTAGTTCACATTCATACGATATGAAACATCTGACAATATTACATTGTCAATGTTCATGTCTTTCGAAAATCTAATATCCAACTCAGTCCAGTATGACCTAGGGCATTCCATTCCGTTATCCCAAATGGGGCCTACATCCCATGCACCTTGTACGAATGTTAAAGTGGCGTAGTCGGCACGCGAGGTTGGACAGAATTTGACTACTAGTCCAGTCCCGCTTCGTCAACGAACATAAAACTGGACTAAGTTTTTATCAATCCGATGTCAAATTTCCCTCATTCCTGACCAGGCCGGTTCTGAACTACTATTGCCCTTGCACTGCGACTTATGCATTCGAGTACGTAGCCTAACGCTCAGACTTAGGAATGGATTGACAAATCCGAATGTGGGGGTGGGTTCGACGTTACCCCACCCAGTCGTTGTAAACATTTAGGGCACGTTCGGGACTCTGGACTAGACTGGACTGCACTGAGATTAGGATTCGGATTGGGATTGGAGTTGATTAGACTGTATTACATATAGTGCTATCTTATGTTTGATGTAGTATGGGACTGGACTATATTAGTATAGTATAAACTTATAATACATTTACTTTTAAATATAAACGAATTTATTTTTCCCAAGTTTAATTTATTATTACATCATTTTTATAGCAAGTTGAAATATTTAAATACATTTCAACTTTATTTTTACTTAAAATTTATTAAATATCACCATTTTATTAAATAATACAATTTTTAATATTATTTAATATGCATTTAGTAATATGATTTTTTGTTTATTATTTGGCTATATTTCAACTATAATATTATCAACTGTAATAAAAATTAATTTATATTACATTTTGAATATTATTTTATGAATTATTATATAATTACAAATTGTATTATATAATAAAATAAAATATTTAGACTGAAAATAATGTATGACGTCATTACTAAATATTTATATATAGTTACGAAATACATAAAAAAAAATTTAGTCTATATTACTATTTTATGAAAAAGTAGTTATTTCAAATATGATTTAATGTGAATTTAATAATATTTTAATTTATGTATTATTATTTCATACTTTTATTATAATATTGTCAACTATAATAAAAATTTGTAATTATATGGAAAATAAAATATTAATAATAAAAACTCTATTTATTACATAACAATTAAATATAGCGTAAAATTATATTTTTTAAAAAATTGTTAAATCTTACTCTTTTATTCACAATTAAGTATTTTTAATATTATTTAATATACGTTTAATACTATTTGTTTTTATTTATTATTGTATTATATTTTATTTTTAATATTATAAATTGTAATAAAAAAAATTTGTCTAAAACCTTGGGACTATTGAGTCCCATGGTTCCACATGGGACGACTTGTCCCATTAATTTGGCACTATTGGGACTAAAATAGTCCCATCCCAATCTCTTCTCAAAATGCCAAAAAAAGAGAATGGACTATTCATCCCATAATATAGTGCAATCCTGCATTTGTCCCCCTTCCCAAACGGGCCATAAGGATTTTTCTATGGACTTTCTAGGTTTGCGTAGTATGGGGTTTTTACAATGTGCTTACCGTAGCCGGACCACCCACGGGCAAGATCCCTGATGTTCCCGCAATTGTATCCTCTTTTTAACCAATTCGTTAAATTACTCCATAAAAATCTTATAAATCAGTTTCTTATTATGCTTTAAAGATGTGTCGCGTATATGTATGTGGTTTGATGGTTACTACTTACAATTTGTGATCGAAGACATGAGGTGTACATATAAATATATTTTGTGTACCTATTTTGAGGTATGCGGATGCAGGTGCGGGGTTTAGTGGCAATGCCACCCTCGTGCCCCAGCCGGATAATTTATGTTTATAAATCTTCGCACCCGCACCGACGATTCCTTCCCGCTAAACTGAAACAATTATTTTTCGCCCTATTGTTCATGGAAAAGGTGGGGACAAAGGCATGGAAAGATGATATCGACAGACTTAACGCTCCACTCCTTCCGCAATTTCACATGCGCGACCGATTTTTTTCCTAATACCCTGTTAGGAATACATTACAGAAATTGATCGTCATTACAAATGGTCAATACTTAGTTAACGTGGCTCCCACCCAGAGGGCCATCCAATTTTCAAACTACAGTGAATGGGAATCAGCCACAGACCTATATTGACCGACATGTCCTATCCCCCTCGCCTGCCGATTGCCTACGTGTTTGTACGTCTGCCCACGTAATCTGTGAATGTGACCAACCAAGATTCGACGACTGTAAATGATACTCATTTGGCCTACACACACAGAGTAACTGTGGGTGCGAAGCCTTCATTTTGACATGGTTTTCAGATACCGTCGGCGTGAAACTGAAACACATGGTGACCACGCCACGGTTGAAGCCAAATGTTTCAATATCATATCTCTGGAGCATTATTCCGACAACTTCGTGGGATTATTGAACTACCCCAACACTTCATATTTACGTAACCACCCATCTCCTGTAAGATACCCGCTATGACGCCGAAGTATATTATTTTCCATCTTCAAATGCATTTAAATCTAATAGTCCGACGTCAGTCAAAGACCAAGTCTAACAGTTTTTGTCATGCTAATGGTATTGTTGTCAGAGCCGGCATTTTAGGAGTCAACCGGAAAGAACTTTTAAGTGGGAAGACTACTGTTGCTTTTTATTTGGAGTGGTACATGTCGCTGCAGTCATTAAAAATATCTGACGAGTATGGGAGAAAGATGTGGAAAATGTTACGGACGGACCACTGGATAGCATTATATGAGCATTTTTGTGTTTCTACTACGGGTCTGGCACCCCGCCTACGTTGCAGGGTTTATGAGCTTTGAATCCACTTTGTAACCCTTTATATTTCAACCAATCGAACAAATACTTCTTCGAACACATCACTGAGCTCCAAGCAGGGAAAAACATTTTGCTGATCATTCGACATATAACGAACACGGCTCCTAAGCTACGAACTCTTAAATAAATGTACATGCGGATCGTAAATGCACATATATATATATATATATATATATATATATATATATTTGTAATGGCGTGCAAATACATATATTCATGGAGGTTTGCGAGGACATGTCAATAAACGCATACATAGGCGATCACGTACATATAAACATTATGGTCTAGCAGTATGTATACATACCAGCTGACGAATAGACACACTAACACATGGGTGGCTTCGACAATGGTGTAATTGATTTTATTATCCCTATATAAGAATGTCATTGTAGCAGCGGACAACATTCGTAGTTTCCCCCAAGTTTTATGCATATTGTAATAACGACCTACAAGATAGTGGGTGACAGTCAGACAAACCACCGGTGTATGTGCAAAGAGATCCAAAGTTGGATCAACCACAACAGCATATTATGCATGTATTGCAGATACTGTTATGTAATGTATCTCAATGCAGGTATGAATGAATTACAGGTAAACAAAATCACGAACTTCGACACGAAACATGTATGGTGATTTACCCCAACAATACACTAGAAAATGTCACATTTAGATAATAGATGTCCTGCACAGTCATTGTACGGCATCTGCGGTCCGATGACTCCGTCCCCCAAACGTACACACTCTTGCCAACTCCGTCCATTCCTGCTCAAATATATACCATTTGGCGGGGAAATTTCAAGCTGCAGTGAAGAAGCACTCCTCGGAATGATGAAGACCAAAGCAGGCAGAGAGAGACCGACTTGAGTGAGGTGTGTGAGGGTTAATACATTATACGACCCCAGGCCATTGTACATAGTGTCAAACTGTAGCCTTCACTGCTTAGTTACCATCCATACCAGGATCCCAGGTTATATGTGCATTGACATTGGGTTAACTGAAATGGGCCATGACAACGTGGCTTCACATGCCACAGTGGTCGAAGTCTGTCCCCGGAATATGTCGGAGCCACAGCATCTTTTCCAACAATAAGCACTGTTGACATGTGAGTGATAAAGGGCAGAGGTATAATGTGAGTGACCAAAATTTGATACAAGGCTAAACTCTGGCGGGATGCAAGGGGCCCACATCGTCTACACAAACGCATTTAAATACATATATATTTATATACCTGTGTGCGTGTATGACTATGTATGTACGTACATGTATACGTTGAAAACGTTAAAGCACCTACAGTTTCCATCAAGAAGAAGAGGGATAGAGGATTGTACCTTCCTCTCCAATTTAAATAACCTTCTACGAGGAATATAAATCACTCTGTTCACGAACAGCACCACCATGGCGCAGCAGAACTGACATGACGTGTATATATTGCCAAAAAGCTCGCCCAAATGGCGTTGCATTGTGCTTTCAACAGATGTTACTGAAACATCGCCATGAGATAGTTATACAACATAATCGCCATTGCTTGACGATGGGGCACAGTATAATGGCCGAGAATGCAGTTGCGATTAGAGGGCATGCGTCGGTTCTTATGTTCACCTCCAAAAGACGTACTGCAGTAGATGTCGAAGTTCGATGGTGGGCTGGGAAATGCTAATATCTCACATTAATCACACATCGAAATAGACAATTTAATTACGTTAAATTTGTTATAAGGACATTAGAGTTGAGATGAATATCAATCTTCGGAAAAATTTGCAAAGGTCATCAAGACTGTAGTTGAAAATCATGAGTTTATAAGTATTAGGTGAGGGGGCAACTACGAAAATAAATAATAATGCGCACATAGTAAATGTCGGTGTATTAACTTCGTTACACTATAGTTGGTAGGTTGGAAACCTTTGTCGTCACATTGAAAAGTATACCTAAACCGAATATGATTAACAAATCACCAAATGCTTATGTCGATTTAAGTGGCAGGTAGATACCATGCAATGTATCGTAGCCTGCTGCACAGGAAAGTCGCAGCAGAAGCATTCCATTTCCTCGTAATTCAACATTCGTGTGGACTGGGTGGAGGAATAAACACGATACAAATGTTGGAAAGTTGTAATCATTCGTTTCGCAATCAATTGAACTTTACCATACTTGCATATGACCAGGTGCAATAATTGTTCCTCCACGGGGACGAAGGAAATGGTCCACCTAAGTCCCAACAGGCATTGCCACTTATGCAGTTGATGGGCGCAACAACCCATATTCATATCGTATCTGATAAGCGCCCCATGCGTTATTAGTGTAGCTATGATAGCAACGACGTGGAGGGACATTTGGCTCGGTGTGCTCTCACTGAAAGTCATAATTTATGGTCAAAAGATTAATACTGGCGGGGTGGAGTCACCATAATGAAATGTGGCATTGTGACGATTCGTCTTACAACCACTCCAATGGTGTGTGGCTTGTGGAATTGTAAATGAATCGCAGCGTAAAAGAGAAATGAACATATGCAAATTAACCATTGGAGTGAAAGTAACCACATGTACAGGAATTACGCAGATGCAACAATTTGATGAAGAATACGACAACGTCGACTTCAGTACATCTGTTATGGAGTAAGGGGATATGATGAATTTAAAATTAATTGGTCCAACACGATGGACAAATTCAATAAATTACTGAAGAAGTCAGGGAAATGCAAGAGTTGGGGAAAAACGGTTGACTTCATGGTGCTAATTAGCGACAGTTATGAGGGCGTAAGGGAAATCGATGACTTGCGCAGTAAACGGCCAAATTTTTAGGTCAAATACATTGAATATAAGTTGACCTTAATACGAACTGGAGGACCTACGGATGGGAAGGATTTATATTCCCTTATTTTATTTTCTAAATAATTGGAAATTCACACGGGGGAGGCCTGTTTTTAGGGACCCGTGTTTTTAATGTTATTAATGTAAAGAAAATTACGAAAAAGGACACAGAGGGGAGAAATATAGGTTAAATAATGTGCGAAACAGGAAAAGGGAAGTAAAACCAAATGGTGGCGGTTTGTCGAGGCGGGAACAAATGTTTGACATAACCAGGAAGATGTTCTGAGCAAAGCCAGATCGGGCGCACTCGGGGGAAAATACATTGAATAAACGCCAAAAAACAGCGAGAAAATCCGGATATTGTAGGGTGGCCTGTCCTCGAGGATGACATAGGAGAAAAATCACGGACTGCATCGGACGTAGGTTTGTTCTCATAACCCATACAATGTTGCATCCCACTCTCGTTATAATCATGATAATAAGATAATGGGTAATGGGTTTGGGGGTTTTGTGGAATAGATTATTAGGCTCGCAAACAAAAAGGGTGAATGTATGAAAGTTTGGCGGTGGAAACAAAAATCAGTGGTCACTAGTAACGACATAATACGGAATACGACATTGCGGTGCATGAAACGGGGAGTCTTCCAAATAAAAATTGAAGGGGTCAATAACAGGTAGACGAGTGCAATTAACTTCATACCTCCCCAATCATTCCCAACAACCTGTATTAACCACATTTTGCTAACGTATTGTAGGTACGATGGCCAAACGCAAGCGTAGGCAGGCCGAAAAGCTGAAGGATGGGCAAGTACGACCGTCTGATACGACATATGCGACCACACCAACGGAAGGTAACCAGATCAAGAAACAAGAGAAACGTGGATCGAGGTGGATGAATTTTCGGTACGTCTACAGTATGTTAAGTGTGTAAAGTTGCATTTCACTTTTCATAGTTCTGGTATATGGACGAATCAGCGTCTGTAGTTGTAACTGGGTGACGAAAGGGTCAATATATGAGGATTGTATAGTTAGGAGGAATTAGGGTTTGGCTAGGGTACATTTGATGTACCGGTACTTCAATTTTTTAAATTTGTATAAAAGTCGTAAATGAACGTGTAAAAGTTGTAAATCAATGTGTAAAAATTGTAAATACAACTTTTATATACTCATGTACAAATTTTCTTTAATGAATGTGTAAAAGTTGTAAATGGGTTTGTAAAGTTGTAAATGAATGTGTAAAAATCGTAAATTAATATATAAAAATCGTAATACGAATTTTACATATTCATTTACGATTTTTACGCACTCATTGATAACTTTTACACATTTATTTACAACTTTTACATAATTTTAAAAATTGAAGTACTAGTACAACAGTTGTACCGTAGCCAAACCCGGAAAGGTTATCATGGTCCATGTTCATTTGATTTAAGGAGAGATCGAAGTCATGTGCATTCATAAGGATTCTGACAGTTGCTCACAAAACAGGGGGACTGCCGTATATTAAAGTGAAGTGGAATGCATATAAATCCCAGTAATCAATGATACAATTTTATGTTTTTTTTTCAGGAAACAACAAATAGCATTAGCTCGGGGAAACAACTGCAAAGTGATAATAGACAGTGAGGTGAGGCATTAAAATCTACACAAACACATCTGTCAACATCTTCTATGTCGATGTAGCTATAATTCGCAGAACCAGTGCTACATTAATAATTTGACTGCTTGTTGCAGGTCATTAAATGTATGAGGGAGAAGTGGTCGTCGTTATCAGCTGAGGAGAAGGCAACGTATGCCTTGTACGAAGAGAAACTCAGTGTAAATGAACAAGAAGTGAGAAATGAAGGCAACAGTAGAAAAGAAGGTCTAAGTCATAGATTCCATACTAGGTGTAGCCCAAGAAGGTTTCATCGTTGTGTGAGTAAGTTTTCGGGGGCGCAGAAGACGGCAGTAGAGGGGATTGGCTTTGGCACGCTGTTACGAATACGACCAGGACCACTGCGAATTAGATTTTGTCAAATGTTGTTGGATGCCTTTGAGCCAGATACGGGTATTTTAGACGTAAATGGCTGCTGTATGCTCATAACTCCTACAACTTTTGGGGAAACCCTGGGAATTATAGACGGTGGCTCACCAGTGCCTCGTGCCGGAGACAACGCGGAAGTGGCAATGTTAAGAGAAAAATTTTGTAAAGCTGGTAGGGGGATTTCAGTCAGTGCACTTGAAGACATGCTACGGCCAATGGATAATCCTGGGGAGGATTTCATCAGGGCCTTCACATTGTATGCATTGGCAACATTATTGTACCCATCATCCGGTTTACTGATTGATCCTGCGTTTTTGTTCGCCGTCAAAGATGTCAATAAAATAACTTCATACAATTGGGCAACGTTTGCTTTGCGAAGTTCGTTGAGGGCGCCAGACAGTACAAGGCGAGTAAATGTAGACATATGGCAGGGTGTCTACTTGTCATCGAGGTGCGTACATGTGTTAACTGCTTGTTGAACCTGCATTCACAAGATATGATATAACATTGTTGTACTAATTTGGTGTACATGTGCAGTTGGTAATGATACGTAGAATTGGACAAAATATGCGGAGGCCGAGGCCGACTTTCGATCCTCCCATATCATGGACAGGGAAAGACATCGCAAGGGAGATACGAAAAATAAAGGTGAACATTCGTAAAGGGTTGTTCGAGTTGTAAATTGAGTGATATGTAAACTTTTTCGGCAAGCTGAATACAATGTTAAATAATGACACATTATTATGCTGTTACGAATGCTTTTGAAAACTGCGACGCGAATCCATGCAATTTTCGGCATTACATGGTGTTATTGTACAGGTTACAGGTGATAAGGGTGGACTACGGGGGACTGGAGACAATGATACGAAACGAAGATCAGAGGTTGAGTTGGTGGAACGTGTCAGAGTAATGGAGAACACCATCAAAGCATTGGAGGGCCGACAAATGAGGTGGGAAGCCATGATATCTGCGACCCACGAAATCGTCAAAGAGTTGCAAAGTCTGTTAAGTGAGAAGGCATGTACCAAGGAAGAAGTGGATGTTGTAGCTCATACATATGGTAGGCACAAGAGTAGATGTTGCGAGGGTGAGATGGGGTGGACAGGTCAAAAGGCGACGGCAGAGGGATTAGGAGCACAGAAAGTGGGAGTTGAAGCCAAAGAAGAGGGCCATAGTCTCGGGGAGAAAAGCAAGCAAAACGGATTGAAGAGTGAAGGAATAGTAAATAGGAGAGAGTATAACGATGTACAGATGGCAAAGGAAAGGCATACAAACGACGAACAAGTCAAGCATTCTACAGTCGGGGTTGTGCCCATGAGCGACGTTGACATCAAACAAGAACTGGGAGGGCGATTACAGAAAAAAAGGACCAAAGCACTGGCCATCAATAGCATTAGACAGGTACGGCAGCTGAATCAGGATAATCAAACAAGGGAAGCAGAAAAGTTGTTAGACATTGATATAAATGCTGCAGTTACTGCCTGCTCCAAGAATGTGGATGACGACCCCAACGACAGTAGATTGGTTACAGCTCTTGTGGGTGCAATGGGCAGAGGGATGCAACAGTTTCAATACGAACAAAGGAAACATATTGAAAGTAGGACGCCAGGTGATTTCAATGATGTCGATGCAGAGTGCGAAGAAAAAGTTCAGCATGACAGTGGGGAAGATAAGGCAGCCGATGTGGGCATCAATCCAATAACTGTGTTGGACGAGGGGAATGGGGGTAAACAAGTGAGTATAAATTTCTGTCCTGGGTACATACTTATTTTTAAAGTGCAGATGTCAAAGATGTGCTTCCATTCTGTAGAATACTTAATTTCGATATTTTATTTTAGCTGATTGGAATAGAAAGAATGAATTGAAGTTATGTTTCCACTGATATTGGTTTCAGGTTCACAGGGATTTGTATGGGAATAGAGCACAATACGTGGACGTTTCGTCGACAGAACGGAGTTGTGGACCACGAAAGGTGAAGAAGATTCCGCTGGGTAAACGATTCGTCCATAGGGCCAGCCCACACGTTCGATCATCTGGTAGTAGAGGAAAAAGGGGTTTTTGGGCAGGGCCGTTTATTGTCCCCCAACCAGTGACTGAAAATCAGCTGAAGATTATTGAATATGTTATGAACACCGCAAATGAGCCTGCGTGAGTGTATTTGCAATGAACTATTTATGTAGTGCGAGAGTTCCATTTATACATGTGTGATAACTAATTTTATAAATTGCAGGGAGATACTTGTCAGATACAATGTGACACATGTAACGCGGTACAACTTGCGGACACTGTGGCCAGAGTCATGGGTTGATAATATGGTAGGAAATAGTGCATGTAAACTATTTCGGTTTTAGGGGAAGGGAACTAAGATCAACATATGCCACTATAGTACAAATAATATAACTTGCCTGTAGGCAATAAAGGCAGAGAAGTGCGGGGAAGTGGACTTAATAGATGGAACAAACCAATATCTTGCAGGTTATTGACGTATATGGGGAGTTGATGGCTATGGAAAATAACAGGCAGCAGAGACATGGAAAGACAACTTGGTACCTGCCGCTTGGCTTTTCGGTAAGTGAGAGTGGCATGTTGTTAAATGTAGTTCTATGGCAGATTGTGAGAGATGATGTACGTCATGAGTACAGCATAACAAACGGTTTAACTAAATTTTTTTACACAGGAAGCTGTTAGGGGAGCAAAGACACTGGATGCAAAAGGTCTGGAGACAGCTGCACACTATCGGACGAATTATATGAAGGACCTGCAGAAAGTGACAGAGGTACTCTCTATAATTGTAAAAATAAATGTGTACATGCAGTACAGGATAATGACGAGTGTCATCTTCATGTTTCATCATGCTTACATCAGTGGAAAATGGTTGTTTTGAAATTAGCATGAGTGAAGAACCAATATAGATGAGTAATGCGTAATTTGTTGTTTTACATCACTTGTATGACAATGCGAGATATTGGGTAATAGTAATTTGTCCATAATGTATGATGTTATTAATGGTGTAACTCGGGGCAGATATATGTGCCAATGTACAATGGGCATTCACACTGGTTCGCGATGGTGGTTCGGATTAAGTCAAAAATGGCAGAGATTTGGGACTCATTGCGAACAAATAGAAGTGGAAGGGCTAATGAGACTGCTGGTCAGAGAGTGGTAAGTGTACCTACAATCTTGAACTTATATGGGTCAGTTTCATAAATGGTAGTGGAAAGTGTAAATTTTCGGCATGGGAACTAATGCAAACATTTGTTCATTTGAAGCTGATGGCGCTAGATGTAGTGCTTGCTGATGAGATACAGCAAGTTGGGGATGGGAAGCTAAATTTTGCAAACTTCAGTGTTTCAACAAACGAAGACGTGACAACCCAACAGAATTCATATGACTGCGGGATTTATGTTATGAAGTTTATGGAGTGTCGGGGATTCCGCACGCCAACTGTGAAAGTGGTGAGATAGTCGAAACGAGTAAATCTGCCATTTCACCTGACCTAACAACTGTGCTAACCTAAATAATGGGACTGTATGGACCATTTTTTTTTTAGTACAGGATCATTCTGATGCCACTCGACTGAAGATCCTTCTGAGAATGATAATGTCCCCAATGAATCGAGTCCGAGCGCACGTCCTGGTAGAGGCTGATGAAGAGTTCGGACGCATGTGTTTAATGGATGGCAAGTGACTGAATGATAGTTAACATGCAGCGGGAAACATACAAGGTGTTACCGGCAGAATAACAAGACGGGCCAGTGGGCAAATTATGCCCAGCACAGTAACAAAAGTGGGTGCATTACGTACATATGACCACCATTCTAGCTTTCGGTGCACACAGTAGAAAAGTACCTTTTGGACACATATATGCACATGTAATTTTTGTTAAATCAGTGGAAGGGGATATGGGCGTAAGCAACGTTCAAACCCTTTTCCACCAATTATATAGCTTAAGGCCAAGCTAGGAGGCATACAATGCCTAAGATGGATGTGATATAGTAGTTAGGACAAAAGTGTTGTATTTTATGCATGGACCGAAAAATTAATGATCAATGCCATATGCAAATGTATACTCAACGCTAAAAGCAAATGTACAACCCATCAATGCTAAGCTTCAGACAGACAGTAAAGTTGTTTGCAAAGTACGCAGGTTATGGAAACGTTGCCCAATTCAACCGCAGTGGATCATATGAATGATACGCTATAACCTTAGCCTAATGTCTGTCTTCTTGAGAAAAACATTTAACTGCTTTGATTTATAAATTTAATTAAGGTATAAATAGGTTCATATTTATATATAGTTCGAATAACATACTGGTGGGATAAACTATGGGAAGAAAATGGCAATAGTAAACTAAATTCTTCTAAAACCCGGACCTAGATTAATAGGATAGTTAACATTGTGTAATTGATGCAAGATTGTAAGTGTATCTGAGGGGCCTGAGCTGTGAGCCAAATAAACGTGCAGCGAAAGAGACAACACAGATGCGTAAGATTGCGACAGAGTGGACACGGTTAACGAATTTGTACTCCAAGCAGGTAATGACACGAGGGGGAAGAAAAAAAGATATGACGCTTACGATTTCTAATACAATGCATGGACGATACGCAATCGAATGTAACATATGGAATATGTTACATTATGAGTGATTGGGGCAGGCATGTAGGGTGAGGGCACGGAAGTCTTTAGTCAATTACATAACTTAAACGTAAAGATTAGTTTAATTTACTTACGCAGGGTGGGTATAAGATCAAATGTAGCATATTGAAAAGAAGTGATTGAGCATTAAGGATTCTTTAAGGGATTCCACTAATAAAGCCCGAACATAGTATATAAATTCGCCTGTGGGGGAAAAAAAAATTTTGAGACCAACACATTTGTGGACTTGCGTCAAATGTACCATAATTGTTGGGCTGACCAAATACTATGTTATCCAAACCGACGGAGGGTAACATTACTTGTTAGTTTTCATCCTAAGTACATGATGTATACGATGGGTATTTATTAGTGGTCACCATCCCAGGGAATGGAATGTTCTAGTATTTCCAAAACAGAACGAAGCATGAAAGCAGATAAGTTAAGGGAAGTTAAGGAGGACAAAGCTTTATTTAATCTGTGCAATATGAACATGTGAGAAATATTGAGTTTAGCCCACATCTGTAAACAAAGCATAATCGATAACAATCGTAGTCAGATCGATGAATCCCCGATGGTGTTGCTACCGTCACTGCTAACCACTTCGCCATTGTCGAGTCGCTGTTGGCGATCTTGCACAACTTGCATCCGATACACAGCACGTTTTTCTTTAAGTAATAGCCGATGTAGACGTCGTTGTTTAATTTTATGCTTTGCTTGTCGGAGTTCACGATCTTCGATAGACCGTCTCTTGAAGTGAAAGACGACTGTACGCTCGTCTCCGATTTGGTAGAACCCCAACAAGTCAAGCAGGTCATCGTCTGATTCAATGAACATCGTCTCACCATTCCACGGAAAATGGGCCCAAATCTTCAGTTGCCTATAGTCATGCACTCCCAGGGAAGGAATCCTCGATTGTATAGCCATGAAGACCATATATAAACACACCACGTCATCCTTCACGCGTATCAGGGGAAAGTATCCGTGGCCACGAACATGAAGCACGAAGTCAAAGGATGGCATCATTTGCGTCTCTCCTGCAAACCATTACATGATTATTTAGGCTGCGGCAGAAACCACAAAAATTAACAACAGAGGCGACGAAATACGATAAAGATAATTAAGCGGTTGGAAAACAACCAGAAATGAACAAGTGTGGAAGACAAATTCATACAAGTAAAAAGCGTTGTATGAAATGCATGCAATAATCGAAGATCTGATGGAGATGAATACTTGCACCAGGGGAATGATCGCATTGGTCCTTCTAACGGGGGGAATCCACTTGTCGGAGTTGAGAATAAATAGTAACACACTGGGTGCGTAAGAGGGCTGTATTGACCCGAAGAGTCATCTGAAAAAACAAAAGGTCTTTCACAAGAAACATTATAGTTTTCATAATCCATAATGGAGTGGACCACCATTAATAGGACGTTATTACAAATGGACGAGACCATGACAAAAGTGGAACGTCGTGCTTATCCCTATCCGGTCATACAACGATCCAGCAACTGGTCCAATGTAGCAGTTTTAACTTTCCTCCCCGGGGATATAATTTCAGCCGCAATTCCAAAGCCCCTGCATAAAATGTCTATTTAATGAAATATGATACATGCATTCAACCAAATAATCCCATTGGACGTTGTAAATCAAATTTAATGTGTTTTATTATTTATATATGTGCAATAATTAACATCGATCTTTCCATTTGACTCGTACCTTCAGTTCTTATTTTATTCAACTCCGAAAAAATTGGGAGAATAGGACAACACTAGAAAATGTGGGTATCGCAACATGTCTACCCCAAAACCCCGCACCATAACTTGGATGTTATACTATGAGCATCTGACCAATTGATTTATCATATGAAGATCATGCAATTCCTGTATACCTTGGGCCACCAATAATAATTGTCAAGAAAATGATAACCATTATTAGTTTTATGGTAATAAATATTTAACTAATAAGTCCAGGGAGTCCGCCTTCTACGGAAAGTATGGGATAGTAGGAGAACGTGTAAATCTTCAATTCGATATCCTTTTATTTGCATAACATAATTACATGCATCTTCAGTCCTGTATCATCATATTTTTTTAGATAATCTATGTAATATACTTGACCGTTATCAATAAATGATAGTTGTGGGTGTCCAATCCTTCTTAGTCAGTTGAGAAGAAGAAGGGAAAGAAGAATTAGTTTAATTCAAAGGTAAATATTACATAAATTTCCATCCCTAATTGATACATACTGAAATAAATAATATCGTGGGGCAACAATAGCTATGGCCTCTGTTCTCTTATTTAAGAATTTACTGTACCCACACATAAAACTAGGTTAGAGTGCAAAAAGTGAACCACTACAATAACAAATGGTCAAGCCCCCTGAAGCATCTGCTGTGTATTGTAGGCATTTCACTTCGCTGAAGCATTGGCCCACCTTCTATAAAAATGTTGTCATCCTTTATTCAGAGCGATTTCTTAAATTCTTGAAGAAATCGCTCATATGTCAAAATAGCATCGACGTTTATCGACTGAGTTTTGAGGTTCTCAACTGTGTTGACGTTGTAAGAACCCAAAGTTGTTGTGAAATGCTCTACCTGTCAAAATTCCCGTGCACGTAGATGCAACAACCACTGCACCAACATTACAGAAAGAAGTAGTGAAAAATATACCCTAATCTCACAATTCCAAGGTAGAGAAGCTGGTACTGCACATGTCTATTAAGAGAGTGGGAGAATTCGAACCTTGCCTACATTATCGTACCAAATGATCAATGAGTCTCTCTTGAATCTTTGCTTTGTCCACCCTAGCTACCATTTCGTTAGTAAGATGACTGTTGAAAAAGCCATGTACGATAGTCCCTCTGCAAGTTTCACAGAATCATTTATCTATGTCATCTATAAATTAATTTAAACCACAAATTATTAATGTAAAAGACCATAAAGACACCTGTGAACATGCAATACAAAACACAGCATACGTATAACAAACCCAGCTATGGACGAAAAAAGAGACATAACAGGTTAAAACTGATGTTAAAGAAAATAGCCAATTGGTTCCTACATTGTCCTTAATTATAAGTATGCAGTCGTTGCATCTGTCCGCCAAATACGGTAGATGAAACATTTGATAATCACAGAACTAACCAGTGGTGATTTAGTAGCACAACATAAACTTATGTTAAAAGGGAATATAATTTAAAATGTATTTGTTAAGCCCACTAATATGGTACCCAATACTATCGCGTATGTGCCAATGTTTTCTGCAACACCAATGTGAAGCCGTCGTTCATACCTATGAATTCGAATGAGAGGGACTATCATCTCTGTGTCCTCTTACACACTGAAATCCTCAAAGACGCAAAACTGTCTACACAGACACACACACACAAAACAAGTAAATTATCAAAATACATACAAATGTCATCGACTATTTACATGTGACAAATTGTCCTCGACTCAATAAACTCCTCCCACGGTATTTGTCTAGGGGAAAGCTCCTACTATGCATACATTAAACTGTTGTCATGATCGACATCTTCTGAGTGGTGGATAGTGATGTACGCCATGAGTCATTCCAGAAGTTGGATGTTAATTGTAATACTTTTGGAAAAACAACAAGCACAGAAGCCACGGTCTAGGTAAAACATCACAACTACTTATTAATATTCGATCACAGTTCTACGGTTAGAAATTAGAACTCGAACCTTCTTTGCGGGATTTAAGCCCAATACCAAGAACCTGAAGCTGAAGGCTGAGGTTCAGAGCTACCTGTGATAGTGCCTTCTTGTACACATCTAAGATATAAAAGGAAATGTGAAAATCACCATCATTACCATAATCACAAACTTCTAACTGTTTGAATTACGATCCTTAATCTTTCATGACATTAATTTCTTCTGAAAATATTAACTAAAAAGATATAAACTTGCATAGAGGTAAAACGAAACATATAAGTTACGCAAATAAAACATCAGACTGCAATTAAAGTATCCAAATTCCTTCCATTACACGAAGTCTCGAAGTTTCAAACTCAGCTACAATTCATGGAATATTAGTACCGATTGGATGACTATACAAGACCTAAATTATAAGAAAATCGAAACAAAAAATTGCTTATAAAAAATTAAATGTCAAACACAATTTGTCAACTTTCGATTATTTTTTTCGTACAAGACAAACGATCTCAAATAGTTAAGCATTGCTATTCAAGCGATCATTTGTTATCTCATGTCCATCTTATGCTGGAGAAATTAAGTACAAAACAAAATAACGATCTACTAAGTTTAGTAAAAAATACCGTAACAATCAAAATTTGGGCCCCCTGAAGATACAGAAAGTGTAACCTGCAAACCGGCGATGAACTCTTCTACACCAAAATCTCCCTGGGGGTTCGAATCTATAATTCCGCATACCTTACAAACAACATCAGCAACAACAATGAAGTGAAGACACAGAACTAAAACCAACAAACAAGATGACAACCAACTTAAAGCAAGAACAAACAATAAGCACAAAAACAAATGATTAAAATAAGAAAATTACACGCTTGCGATATTGCCACGATTATTTGTACCAAGCGCAGAAATTTCGTTGCATCATTTCCCGTCAATCAACCATCACCACCTAAATTTATAAGCAATCTGAAACGAAGTATAAAACTGTAAATTATGCGTAAATTTATACAAATTCTTTAATAACACCTATCGTTCATACAGCTCAAGCTTCGTGAATTCTTACTAACTATATATAAGCCAAATTTTTTTGAGAATTCAAAACATGTACCTTCACACCTGAATTAGCAAAACTGAAGTACTCCTAGTATATCTTCTGTTGCTCTATCGAACGCGAAGCCACCGGACTCCATATCTCCATCCTTGCAAAGAATGATGAAGAACGATATCATTCCCTAGATTGTGTTTGTCCTCTACGGAGCATTGAAAAATATGGGTAAAAGCTGTGCCATCCGTTATTCGATATAAATGAATCAACAGACAAGGCTGGTGGCGGGTGGTTTAGGTTAGGGTTAAATTTAAACTCTATACATAATGGGATATAATGTTGACTTCCCCTTCCATTGCTTTGGTAGGAAGGAAGCGAATTATGGGTGTACGCCTGATACAAAGGGGAAAGGCCCTTTTATTAGGGTTAAGAAATTTATATCGAATTATTCCAATATTTTATAGGTTAGTGGTCTTATGTCATTTAACCTAATTTTCCGTAATTTACATAATGATTTCGCTATAAAATGAAACACATCATCGTTTGCAAGTACATACATATTTTTTACGAGTGTTATACATAGTTGTACAAATTTTACACACTTAAATATGTCTTATAAGTTTTTAGCTTTGTACCTTTAAATAGAACAGTAACTTATTAATCTTTTTTTTACTTAACATTAACTATTTTTACAAGTTTGTTTACGAGTTTTATATGTTCTTTGTGATTTTTACAATATATGATCAAGGCCCATTTTTTACAAATATGTACACGTATATCGAAAACGGTCATTTTCCAAATTTGAATTACTACTGTTTACATGTTGTTTACCACTTTTACAAGAAGGGTAACTATTTTCACACGCTCGTTTACATCTATTACAACTGTTGCTTTTTATTTAACTATGGCAGCAGTATTGATGTATTCAACTTTTTTTTTCCGGATTTCCACTTTTACGAGCTACATTATTACATTTTTGGTTATTTACAATTTCTACATCAGAATGTTTATGGCTATTTGCACAAAATTAAATAGTGATTTTTCCTTGCTAAAACGTCAAATACGATAGTAAATATACAACTTATTTTATTTTGTTTTCGACATTTGCTACCTTTCTTATTACTTTTACATATTTATTTACAACTATTAGAAAATTTTGGGATTTATCCCCTCATGTAAATAGTAAGATCGATTACGACTTTTTTATTGGAACTTATGATTTTTACACGTCGGACTACGATTCTTCTTTGCGTATTATGATTTTTACGCTATATCAAAATGGTCATTTTCCAAATTCGAATTACTACTTTTTACATTTTGTTTACTATATTTACAAGAAGACGCCCTATTTTCACACGCTCGTTTACATCTACTACAGATGTTGCTTTTCATTTAACTATGGCAGCAGAATTGATGTTTTCAACTTTTTTTTTTTCGGATTTCGACTTTTACGAGCGACGTTATTACTTTTTTGTTGTTTACAATTTCTACATCAGAATGTTTACGGCTATTTGCACAAAACTAAATAGTGATTTTTCCTTGCTAAAACGTGAAATACGATATTATATTGACAACTTATTTTACTTTGTTTTCGACATTTGCTACCTTTCTTATTACTGTTACATATTTATTTACAGTTATTAGATATGAATTTATGGATTTATCCTCTGATGAAAATAGTTGTTCTCAGTACGAGTTTTTTCTTCGAACTTATGATTTTTACATGTTGGACTACGAGTCTTCTTTGCGTATTATGATGTTTACGGGTATATCGAAAACGGTCATTTTCCAAATTTCAATTACTACTGTTTACATGTTTTTTACTACTTTTACAAGAAGGGTAACTATTTTCACACGCTCGTTTACATCTATTACAACTGTTGCTTTTTATTTAAATATGACAGCAGTATTGATGTTTTCAACTTTTTTTTTTCCCGATTTCAACTTTAACGAGCGACGTTATTACTTTTTTGGTTGTTTACAATTTCTACATCAGAATGTTTATGGCTATTTGCACAAAATTAAAAGTGATTTTTCCTTGCTAGTACATCAAATACGATAGTAAATTGACAACTTAATTTTCTTTGTTTTCGACATTTGCTACCTTTCTTATTACTTGTACATATTTATTTACAGCTGTTAGAAAATTTTGGGATTTATCCCCTCATGTTAATAGTAAGATCGATTACGACTTTTTTATTGGAACTTATGATTTTTACACGTTTGACTACGATTCTTCTTTGCGTATTATGATTTTTACGCTATATCAAATTGGTCATTTTCCAAATTCGAATTACTACTTTTTACATTTTGTTTACTATATTTACAAGAAGACTAACTATTTTCACACACTCGTTTACATCTATTACAAATGTTGCTTTTTTTTAACTATGGCAGCACTATTGATGTTTTCAACTTTTGTTTTTCGGTTTTCGACTTTTACAAGTTACGTTATTACTTTTTTGGTTGTTTACAATTTCTACATCAGAATGTTTATGGCTATTTGCACAAAATTAAATAGTGATTTTTCCTTGCTAGTACGTCAAATACGATAGTAAATTGACAACTTAATTTTCTTTGTTTTCGAAATTTGCTACCTTTCTTATTACTTGTACATATTTATTTACAACTGTTACAAAATTTTGGGATTTATCCCCTCATGTTAATAGTAAGATCGATTACGACTTTTTTATTGGAACTTATGATTTTTACACGTTTGACTACGATTCTTCTTTGCGTATTATGATTTTTACGCTATATCAAATTGGTCATTTTCCAAATTCGAATTACTACTTTTTACATTTTGTTTACTATATTTACAAGAAGACTAACTATTTTCACACGCTTGTTTACATCTATTACAAATCTTGCTTTTTTTAAACTATGGCAGCACTATTGATGTTTTCAACTTTTGTTTTTCGGTTTTCAACTTTTACAAGTTACGTTATTACTTTTTTGGTTGTTTACAATTTCTACATCAAAATGTTTATGGCTATTTGCACAAAATTAAATAGTGATTTTTCCTTGCTAAAACGTCAAATACGATAGTAAATTGACAACTTATTTTCCTTTGTTTTCGACATTTGCTACCTTTCTTATTACTTTTAAATATTTATTTACAGCTATTAGAAAATTTTGGGATTTATCCCCTCATGTAAATAGTAAGATTGATTACGACTTTTTTGTTGGAACTTATGATTTTTACACGCTGGACTACGATTCTTCTTTGCGTATTATGATTTTTACGCTATATCAAATTGGTCATTTTTCCAAATTTGAACAGTATTTTTTCTTCAATTTTATGTAACAAAACATTATTCTTTACATCTTTTTATAAGTCATTTACAAAATTTACATATAAATTATGCGTTTTTAACAATTATGAGTTGAAGAGATTTTAGTGTTGTGCTCCATTGCATGAAATGAAATTTGGTATTCCGCTTTTGCTATAAGATTTACAACTTTAATACAAGGGCTTCTATTTTTTATTTGCTGTGTACAACTTTTACTTGAAGATGATAATTATTAAAATATTGTAAATTAATATGGCGGGAACCTTGGGCCTTTAGGCGGGAACACAGCCGGTTAATGAAACCGGCTGTGCTTTTTCCTTTTGCTTATGTGTTCCATCATTTGCCAGCCAAGTGTCATTTATTTGCCCCCCATTTACACAGTCAATTGCTGCACCGGTCCTTCAGAAGGATTGTAGCCAGACCCGTTCATCAAGCAAAAATGCGAAACCAAGATCTTTCTACGACAACGAGTTATGCGTCATCACTGTTGCTGTCCGAGATCCCCGTTTGGAAATGAAAAATCGACCTCTAATCATTTGACACGTGTCTAGTTGGAGATCACCTCTTGGTCTTCTATGTATCGTGACAGAGTCACTCACTGGCAATATTATTAATATTATTAAGGGAACGGACGTTTGAATACAAATTTTTTTGATATAAAATTATATATAAATTTTTAATTTTTAATTTATAAATATAATAATTAAGATGATTGATAAATTAGAATTTATTAACTTTCAATTTTAATCATTAGATTTTATAAAATCAATGATTATAAATTTATGTAAAATTTTTATGTTAAAAAATCTCATCCTATTATAAGTTATACTTATCTTGTACAAGGACATAGGGTAAAATCTTGAAGATTATGCAAAAGATTTTTTAAAATTTATAAATTTAATAATTTTTATACAGTCTTCATGAGAATTTATGGTTTTTAAAGGAATTTAAATAATTTTTTAGAGCTTAATATGTGTCACTATAATACAGTTAATATTATCTATATTATAATTATAATGTTAATATAAAGCCTCTAATTTCAATATTAATATATCAGTTAAAAAATTTTAATTTCCCAAAACCTTTTTCTTTTTCCTGAAATGACAAATCATCCAACAAAAATATTGCTTGGCTCTAAATCTTATTTATTTAAAATCAAGGGATCATATTTCCTACATATGCTGGTATTTATTGTTTGAGTTATCTTAAATTCTTAATATATGAAAAGGATTTAATGTAATATTATATTTTTAAAAAAATGTTTTATTTTATTTTGACAAATGAGGTTGAAGTTTTTAAATAATAAAACTGCATTTAAATACTTTTATTTTGTAACATTTTTTACGGGCATACTAAGATAACCTTTTATGTTCATTTTATGTCACGTGAAATTGAAAAAAAAAAAAGTAATGCTACACTTATAAAATATGTATATAAAATTGGTACCTGCTATACTTTGTAAGTGTAATATCCATTGGGCTTGAAGAATGCCCAGTCCAGCCCAATTTTTTTAAAATAAATAAATAAATAATAAAAGGAAGGGGAGACGGAAAAAAGGGGGAGAGGAGAGAGGGTGGAAGATTTTCACTGTTCGCACCGGTTACTGTTTACCATCGCCTTTGACCGTCGATTCCGGTCAATTTTCGGTGAGTCTCCGACCCCACAATATGTCGTTTTGAAGCTTGTTACGACTTCTTTCCATCCATATATGTATTGTCCTTGGGTTCTTCACCGTTTTTGCGGATCGAAGCATGGAATCTAACGGATTCCTATGCGTTTTCTGGCAAAAATCCGGTGAGTTACCGGCAAATCTATACATTAAATTAAAGCTTGTTTCATGCTCTTTCTAACCATATCATTTTTGTTACATGTTGACATACGAATTTTACAAATCGGAGAGAAATGAAATTCTGTTACTATTTACTCACCGACGACGACTTTTCGGCGACATTTTCGATTATACTTTATGGCTATTAAATAATTCTTATAACATTATTCATCCATAAAGGAGCTTAAATTCAGTGAGTGGATTATATTTTGAGAATTTCATATTATATTAAAGTGTATTAAATTTAAGTTTTTTTCATATGATTTAAGTTATTAGTTTGATTAATTGAGTTATTAAATGTTTTTAGGACAGATAATGATGATGTATGTATTTGAAAATAAATACGTGTAAATTATTAATTGTGGATAAGAGAGAAAGTTATGAATAGTGCTAATAGATTAGTTTTTGAATATATATATATATAGTAAGTGTAGTTTTGAAAAGTTTGAGTACATTAAAATAAATAAATAAATTTAAAGTGAAAGATGTAGAATGAATGTATGTTATATGTTAATAAAAAGTAAAAAGTTTTTTTTTATGATTGAAAAAGAGACAATTATAATTAAATGAATTTGTAGAGAAAAATTGAAGTATTTAGTTATTTTCTTTAAATAAATACATATGTGGAAGAAATGATGTTTTGATTTACATAATGATGAGTGATCTTATATTCAAAATAATAGCAAATTAAAAAGAAAAAGTTTTGGAAATTGGAATTTAATTCTGTAGGGGTGATAATGTCAAATTCTAAAACTGCCCAACGACAGGGGCTGATTTGTAAATTTAGAAAACTATTTCAAAATTTATAGAGACCTAAATGCAGATTCTAGAAAATATAGGATAGTTATAAATATTTCAGTTAAAGCATGATATTTAAGAATTTAGAAATCTTTGAAATTCTGAATTAAAATACTTGGGAAATTAGTTAAATTTTGAAGTATAATTTTATGAAATGATGTTATATAGTATGTTATATGGAAAGTATGAGATTTTGATATAAAAATATAAACTATGGTTTATAGTGAGATGAAAAATATTTTATTTTATGAATATTTTAGAAAGTCTTAGAAAGAATAGAAGATTTATTTTTTTGGATAATTAGAAATATGTTTTAGTGTTTACTTAGTGATGTTTATTTAGCATTTTATAGAATTTATGAGAATTTTAGTGAATTTAGAAGAATTCAAGTTAGTTTCTTTTGTATTTCTCGAGGGTAAATAGACTCATTTATTATACTTGTTTCAATTATTAAGATGTTTTAAAATTAGTTTTCAAAATAGTTAAAGACATAAATTTTAGTTTCAAAGTTAGTTTTGAACAAAGATACAACAGTTTTAAAGAAAGATTCATAATTTATATATATATATATTATTTTCTATATTATTATAAATGCATATTCTATCATTTTATAAAAAGTGTAAGGGCATAATAATTACGATCATTTTTTATAGTAATTTATTTTGATGATTTCTTAAAATATTTGCAATTATTCTTTTAAATATTTATCATAGATTTTCAAGGATTCGGACTTACATAAGTTTTACAGATTTTGATAAATCTGCTTGAGAAGCAATGATTTAGCATATGAAGCATGTTTCGAAAAGAAATCAATTTGGGCAAAAATAAGAAAGTTTAGTTATATTATATTAAGTTAGTACCCAACTCACTTAGACAGTGAGACAACAAATTTCAAACAGAAAGTTATAAAGATAGAGGCATTTAGGGCCCGTTCAAACACACATAGAGGCTTTGGGCCGTGTGATCTGGGCGCTTTAGCCCTTTGGAGGCAGCTCTACGCATGCGTATGACCAGATAGCAGGCCTGTACGATGTTATATCTCGCCAGGTACAGATAGCTCTGCCTGCGTGATGTAGATCTCACCAGTTATGAGGAAATTCAGATAGATTTACCTGTGCGATGTTAGATCTCGCCAGGTACAGATAGCTCTGCCTACGTGATGTAGATCTCATCAAGTATGAGGAAATATAGATAGCTCTGCCTGTGCGATGTTATATCTCGCCAAGCAAGATCAGACAATTTCAAGGGTACTTGTTTAGTATAATAAAAAGAGTTTTAAATACATTTATATGAGTTAGTTTGAGAAAGAAGCATTATTCGTTAAAGTTTCTTTTGCAATAATATTTTAAAGAAATTATGTTTTGTTTATTAAATAACTGAAATGATTATTTTAGCACATCATCGTGAGTTTTATTTTATAAGAATGAGAAAATATGCATTCTTTTCACTGCTTTTAAAGAGTATAGAATCAAGCAATTTTATTTGAAGATTTTAATCAAAAGTTATTTGTTTTGAAACTTCTATAAGAGATTTGATGATATTTTGACAAGTACGATAGATTTTTCTTAAGTATAAATATGATATGAGTTTTCTAGTTAGAAATGTATTATATAATTTTATTATGAGATAGTCATAATCATGCAATTTATGATTTGTTTAGAGAATAAATTTAGCAAGTGATTGAGTATATAATGAGATGAATGTTATTTAAAAGTTCTATGTTATTTTATTTCTTTTAGCATCTGTTTATACATTTATTTAGAAAAGAAAGAGATATAGTAATATATTTTATAGTGTATACGAGATTAAATCAGAGTGGTTCAAAGTAAAGGTGCTACAGGTTTGGTGCTAAGCTGTCTCTGATGCTAGGGAATGACACACGATGTATAATAATTTTTCATGCATTGAAAGTATTTCATTTTTTTTATGTATCGTATAAGCTTTTAAATATTAAGTATGTTGAATATGATTTATTTATCTTTTAGTATGTTGTAGTTGATAAGGACGAAAGTCCCAAAAGAAGTTGGGAGGAGGAATAGTTTAGAAGTGTATAAATATGTGTTTTTGCAGGGGGTTTTCTTCAAATTATAGGGGAACTCTGCCGATTTTTCATTAAAATTTTCGGAGCATTTTTTTTAGTATTTTACATAAAAGATCTGAATTAGAAGTAATTTTTTTATAAATAGTTTTATCAAAGTGGAAAAGCAAAAAGTGTAGAAAAATAGTTAATTAATGATCGTTCTCTTAGTGAACAGTTTTAGGCATGATTTGTCCGTATAGCTAGGGGCGGGTCATGTCAGTAAGTATATGTACAAAGTTAATTTAACGCTATTAATTTAATGTCATATGAATTATCAATATTTATTATATTAACAACTCATATTAATATTTTTATTTATTCGATAATACATCAATTTCATATATATACTTTATAAGTGTAACATTATAAATAGAATTATTAAGTATATGTTATTTGAAAACTCAACATATATTAAGAATTATTAGAAAAGTAAATAAACGTCGAGTAAATTATCTGGTTGTCTAGTTTGCTAACTCAACGATTCGATGGTTTATTTGGATTATAAGAAACACAATTCAAGTTTATTTAAAACTCACAACACTTTTTTTTTGGCATTTTCAGAAAAAAAAAAGTATAATACGAGGGATAAGAATAATGCATGTTGAGCTAGAGGGGAACCCCGTTTGAAAAAATAATCGTTGAAATTGACTTTATCGACTTTCCAACAAAAAGATTTGGTCCACCATTCAACCTGGAGCACCCCCAAGGGCTTTTCTTGTAAAAGTTGGGCTCAAACCAAAACAATCAAAAGTTGGGCCATTTTAGGTGCTCTTTTACACGATCTTTCTGCTAATATGGTAGGCCTAAACCAAACTTTAAAAGTTCCGAGACTTTCTGTCAAACAGAAATTATTCTCTTTCTTTCCTGCTCAAAATTTAAAAATATTTACGAAAATATATCTAGATCCGTCAATTTTTTATACGATCTGTTAATATGATATAAATTTATTTGATAAAAGTAAATACTAATAAACTTAGATAGTATTGATTAAAAGTATTAATTTTGGATAATATATTAAATTAACACTTAAATTTGAGTTTTTAAAATTAAACTTAATAAATTAATGAATCAAATTTGAATTAGTAAATTTTAGCACGACACGAGAACGAATCGACATGAATTCGATCTAACACGAGGTGTTACTAGATCTAGACATATCTAACCATTCGTATTTCGTCTTATGAGTTATGACTTATGTTTGGTAACAATTAAAATTTTAATTATTTTCAATTATCACCTCTAACTTTGTTTCATCTTCCTTATATTTGCAAACAGGTCCTTCTTATTAAGCAAAATCTAAGCAGTATTCTATCACGTCAATAAATAAAAATTGTTGAAAAGACGTGTTTTAGGAAACTTCTGTTGTCTGGATGGAAAATTTTTGTTGTTTGATCGCCCATACATAACTTTCCGTATTATTTTATATAATAATGTTGATTTCACATCTCAACTTTGCATAATTTTTTTATGTTTCATGAAAAAGAAGCAACAACAGTTACAGAATAAAATAAAAAATATTGGTTCAATTTAATAATGAGGCGTCAGGACAATGGAGATACGGTAGCCAATTATACCGCTCTAATTTATTGGCAATGAGTTGTCTTGGTGGTTCTACAATCAACTCCAATATTAAAAGATGAAAATTGGGGCTTTCACGTCCAGTGAAACGTCAAAATAAACGCTTAGCAAACCATGCACATGAAACATAAAAAAGGTTCGGAGCAAATTTGATGGACAATTTTGACCATAAAATAAGCAAGCAAAAACATAAACAAAGAAATAAGATTGGTTGGTAAATCGTAAGGAGAAGAGAACCAAGAGATTGAGAATTCATTCAAGATTTAACTGGTCTTGAGGATGAGCGTGGCATTATAGAGTTTCAAGCACTTTTGAAATAAATAAAAAAAGTGGTTTCAAAAAGTGTTTTTGAATGGCTGCATGCTTTATTCAGAAGGCGTGGGAGGGTGAGCTGGGGGAGAGAAACACATGCTTTCTTGCAACCCCATCATCAAACATCATCATGCTTTCACTCTCAACATTGCCTTTGCCTTTGCTTTTCTCTTTTATCACTTCTTCTTATTCAACTTTGGCCTACTATTACTGCCCATTTGCCAGAGTATAAAGTTGCCCACATCATTGCTTTTGCCTCAATACAATCTGCCTCTCCCAGCCCTTGCCTGTCTTCATTGAATTAGACCCAATTCATCTGCGAATACAAGGTAGACACCTGTACTTGTTGCCATTGTTTCATTTTTATCACAAACCCAATTCATGGCAACTGCTAGAATAAAGAAATTGGAGAAGTGCAGAATGGATGTATGCAAATGTAACTGAGCAGTAATTGAAAAAGTGTTGAAAAGTTAATGAGGCAACAAATGCTACTATACTTATAATCCATTTACAACTAAATCTTCCTGTACAATCTGAGCTAACAAAATTCTATTGAAAATATAATTATCATGTCATACATATAATTTCTTTTATTCATTTTTTTCTCTTTTATTAAATTTTGTCAACTTAAATTTTTAGCCAATTAATTATAAAATTTGATTGTTCACGTATGTTTCAACTTAAATTAATGAAATTGAAAGGGCATTATTTGAGAGGGTGGGGATGTTAATTCTTACTGTTAACGCAATCACAACCCCACCAAAATCTGACCCAACCATTAATACCAGTACATTTGACTCATAACTATTATTCCTTATCATAATTAAATTAATTATCATAATTCATAACGTTACCTCTCATTATGCAAATATCGAAATCAACCAAGACTTTTAGTCCATAATTTATTAGTAAATGATTATTATTTCTTAAGTTACAACAATCCAAATGAACGCTCAAACTACCATAAAAGGGGTATGTATAGAAGTCAAATTCAATAAATGAATGGCCAAGTAGTCCACTGGTACCTTAACATTGGGGATGTTGAGAGAGTGACCAGGGACCATTAACAAGCTTGCAGCGCCATAGAAACTGGATTTGGGTCATTTGCTTATCTGCTAGCTTAGGTAACCTTGCATTCAGGGCAATCAATCGAATCATTACTAGCAGTCATGCTATACACAATTTATCATATGATCATTTCGCCTCTCTTTAAAGCGAATTTATATGTGAAAGGCTGCCAATTTTGCAGAAGCGTTAAGCTGAAATTGCTGCATTAATGTGCATTTCGTAACAGAAAATTGAAATTTTGAAATATTAGCTCTAGAAGTCTTTTCAATGGGGCAACTTTAAAGAAGAACAGAAAAGCTGGGTCTCGTTATATTGACTTTTAAGATGCTTTTAGTTGCAAGATTTAAGGCTAATATCTTATATGCATTCAATTACGAGATGCGGCCATGGCCATGGGCATCCACCTACACATGGACCTATAATTCAGATTACAAAGACTTTTCTATTTCTCAGATCATAAAGCAAATTCGTCTAATGATGAGAACAGCACCCATTTAGGCCTCAGAAAGCTTTTAGAGATTAGATTTTTATTTTATTTTTTTCGAAAAATAAAAAAAGCCCTCATTATTGTTTCTATTGTAAATTGATTTGATGTAACCAATCTTCAAATAATTGAACACAACTAACTGGTCCAATCCCACAAAGGGTTATAAACAATAGTTTTCATTTCTGCCATAAGAGAAGTAAAAGTGCTTTTGTTGTTGTTATTATTATCAAATTTCTCAGTTGGCTTCCCTTAGAGGTAAAGAGGAAGGAATATGGATGAGTTATAAAATTATTAATCACGGTAGCTTTTACTAAAGAAAGAACCTTCATAATTTTGTTGACTTTGATTGTGGAATCTTGAAAATTTCCAACCTAAGTAGATGGTGTTTTAATGTCATTGTTGGTGATAGAAGATTTAAGACTTGAACTTGCCCATTTGATTTTGACTATTTCTTCACCTAATGGCATCAATATGGTCCCTCACACTTACAATTAATTTCTATGTACATTCCTAATCCACGCATAATTTCGCATATGTATATTCATTTCATCAATATAATTTGTACAACAACTCAAGTCTTTTCCATTATTTGCAAGATCATAAATGTCAAACTTTGACTAGCTTTCAATGGGACCATATAAAATTTCATCGAAAACCAACCCAAAACACCTCGTTATAAATTTAGCAAAAACTATTATTGACAATTGGAGTATTTGTATCAACATCGAACAAGTCAATTTCAATGGAGTTGTTCGTATATATGCTTAGCGTTGAAGAGTGTTTTATGCATTAAAAAATACATTTACAATCCATCATCTCTAGTATTTATTAAATAATAGTATTAAACTTATAACTCAAATACAATCAAAAGTTTATAATATGATGCGGTTGTTTAAATAAAAAAATTCATCAGAGAAGAAAAAAACTAGCGAAATTATATCTCTAATAGAATTTTGTCACTTAAATTTTCACATCATTTCTTAAACTCTGAATTATATTTAAGTTGTACGTCTAACATTATTGTTTATTAAATATTATTATAATAAACTTTAATGAATAGCCTTTCCTTTGATAGTAATTAAAATATATCATATCTTATCATATATAGAAATTTTTTTATCTTGATCTTGATCAAAAGTTTCTAATGTTTACCAAATAATCGATTAATCTTATACCTTGATATACATACAGAAGTGCAAATTTCGTTAGATACAATTACAATTTTATTGATAATTATAATAAAGAGGACGGCCCAAATAAGAAAAATGATTAGAAGAAAGTTGAGTTTTGTTGTTGGGTTCTACACCTAATGCCAAGCAAAGAGTAATAAAACCGGTAAACAACTTCAACAACAACCACTTCGAGTCAAGAACATAGCCATCCCTTGATTAAATTATGCCAACTCGAGATCGGACGGTCACAATCTTCCTCATGTGAAGCTGTGGGTCCTTAAATCATAACATTGTTTTCATAATATTTTTTCTTGTTAAAAATCTGGGTTTAAAATCAGGCTTTGACTTGGTCTTAATCTGTACAAAACAAGGAAAAAGAAAATCAAAATTCTTCTTCGGTTTCAAAATGTTGAAAAGAATAAATTAAAGAAGGGCAAAAGGGTATTTTTAGAGGGAAATTAATGCAATTAAAGCCTCCGGCTTGCTTAGTAACTAATATAATAATGATTAGGAATTAAATAATAATTAATTATATAAAAGTTGAAAAGATAAACCACTATAAGGGAATTTTTCAAAATCCACATTTTTCTCAAACTGACCCGCGTTTTCTCTTCACCCGCCACCCGCCACCCACCACCATCGTCACCACCGGCTACAATCCGACCACCCAAACGCACCGTTTGACTTCATAAAAAACCACCCAGAACAACACTGTACTCTCCCTACAAAACAAACAAACACACGTAAACTCGTCTCTCTTCTTCTCTCAGCAAAGCATGGGAAACTGCAACGCTTGCGTGAGACCTTCAGAGGCTACAAACGAGGACTCCAAGCACCACCACCAACAGCAGAAGCAGGAGCAGCGCCGCAAGAAGAGAGCCAAAGAGGGCAAGCCGAACCCGTATGCGTCCAGTCCAGCCACCCCGATCCTTTCCCCTGCCCCGATCCGCGTCCTCAAAGACGTCATCCCGCTCAGCCACCGCACGCGCATCACCGACAAGTACATCCTTGGCCGCGAACTGGGTCGCGGGGAATTCGGCATCACTTACCTCTGTACCGACCGCGAGACAAAAGAAGACCTTGCATGCAAGTCGATATCGAAGCGGAAGCTGCGGACGGCGATAGATATCGAAGACGTGAGACGGGAAGTGATGATAATGTCAACGCTGCCGGATCATCCGAACGTGATCAAGCTGAGAGCGACGTACGAGGACTCCGAGAATGTTCACTTGGTTATGGAGTTGTGCGAGGGTGGAGAGCTCTTTGATAGAATCGTAGCGAGGGGACGTTACAGTGAGAGAGCAGCTGCTGCAGTGGCGCGGACGATAATGGAAGTGGTGAGAATGTGTCATGAGAATGGAGTGATGCATAGAGACTTGAAGCCTGAGAACTTTTTGTTTGCTAATAAGAAGGAGAGTTCGCCGCTTAAAGCTATTGATTTTGGCCTTTCCGTCACTTTTAAGCCTGGTATGTTATGTGGCCGCTCTCGTTGTCGTTGAAAGTTTAATTAATTTTTGGTGTTTTTTTTTAAATGAATTTATTTTTGGGTTTTGAATAATTAGAAAGTTTCTGCCTTTATCTATCCTGTCAGTTTGTGGTTTTTTTTTTTTTTTTTACGAAGACTGTTGATGTGTTCTTGATTAGTAGTTAGGTGAGCGCGGTTTGACATTTCAGTTTTCAACTGTTCATGGGATTTTGTGTCCAATGGTTTTTGCTTGCTTGATTATTTGATTTATTTTTGAGTTTTGGTTTCAGGGGAGAGATTCTCAGAAATTGTGGGTAGTCCATACTATATGGCGCCGGAGGTGTTGAAAAGGAATTATGGGCCGGAAGTTGATGTATGGAGTGCTGGAGTGATTCTTTATATTTTGTTATGTGGGGTCCCTCCATTTTGGGCAGGTAAGTTGTTGATTTATTTGGTTTGGCTTCTTGTTGAGGTTTTTTGGCTATAACCATTGGTTGAACTAAATGGTAAAATTGATCCTTTGATCTCTTTTTTCGGGCAGAGACTGAACAGGGTGTTGCACTAGCAATTTTGAGGGGAGTGATTGATTTTAAGAGGGAGCCATGGCCTCAGATTTCAGAGAGTGCTAAGAGTCTTGTTCGTCAGATGTTAGAACAGGATCCCAGAAAGCGGTTGACTGCTAAAGAGGTGCTAGGTAAGTTTTTTTTTTTTTAATTTTCTTTTTGTGCTGAACTTCCACTGAACTTGCTTGCTACGTTCATATAGATTCATTTTTGCATAGATGAGTTGTCTTAGCAATTTGGGTGACATAGTTAGTATCGGTATTGCACTCTTGGTTGAAGGAGCTGCAGCACATGGTACATGTTAGTAGAATGACTGAGATATTTAAACCTCTATCTGAGCCTCTGCTTTCTTGAACTTTTTGTCCTGCTTCGAGGGATTTTGAGTACACTTCTTAATTTTCTGCCCTCTTTATCTGTCATTTGCTACCTTGCCTTGGTAAGCCAAAACTTGATTTTTAGGTAGCACAATTACTTTTGTCCTTCGTGCCTCCTAGTACGCAGGAAACTAATGGAGTTAGACGCTCATCTTGAGTCTTAACAGGTTAAAAGAATATGGGCATTATTATTTCTACAGATTTTATGATTGCATCAAAGTTACTTGTCACCAACTGTTCTAAAGGAAGTTTCTGGAGTCTGGAAGAGAAGAGGGGAGGATGGAAAAGGAACTGGCTGTTGTTGTTCATAGTCCATTGCCCTTGTTCGTCTTTTTGGCTTCTTATCAGTCAGAGTGAAATCAATTTTTTTTTCTCGAAGTGATTTTTTTATAATTGACATTAGAATAGAAAAAAAGGCTCACATTTGCATTGATTGACAGAAGTTAGAGATTTGTGGGATCATACAATCACAGTTTGCCCGCTTTGTTCAAGCATACTGACATAACAACTCCCTCCCATAGTGGCATTGAGTTGGATGTTTAATTTATAACTTCCGTCAACATCTAAATTTGGTATTATTATTTGTTGAATAAGTTGTATTAATTTTGCTCTTCTTCTTTTTTGGTAGAACACCCCTGGTTACAAAATGCAAAGAAAGCTTCAAATGTCCCATTAGGAGATATTGTCAGGACCAGGCTCAAGCAATTCTCTGTTATGAATAGATTTAAAAAGAAAGCCTTACGGGTGAGCATATATGATGGATTTATGTTTAAGATTTTGTTCTAAGTTCTATATTAATGTGGGCAATTCAGTTATATGCAAGTGATTTATTCTATTCTTTCAAATGCTGTAGGTGATTGCTGAACACTTAACTGTTGAAGAGGTAGAAGTAATTAGAGATATGTTTAAGTTGATGGACACAGATAATGATGGGAAAATAACATATGAGGAGCTGAAGGCGGGGCTTCGGAAAGTGGGTTCACAGTTGGCTGAACCGGAGATGAAGATGTTGATGGAAGTGGTAAAATCACTGGTTACTTAAATTCACAATCCAGATTGGAAACTTCTTCATTTTTGGTCATCGATTTAATGCTTGATTGCAGTATCTACATGTGTAAATTTATATCATTGTTTATTCATTTTTTGCTGCTTTTGTATTCATTATCCTGATACATGCCTCTTTAGTAGCGGACAGCAGCATGACTCTATAATATCTGTGTTAGAACTGAGTTTAGACCCTCATTTTATTTCTGGTGAAGTGACAATACTTTACAAGTTGGTGACATTAGGTACCATTTGCTTTGTGGGTTGCCTACTGCTGTACAGTGCAGCTTCAAGCACAAAATGGATCTTGCTTTAGATATTATTCAAAAGAGATGTCTCTCTGTTGATCAGAACTTGGAGGATTTTCCATATAAGTTCAGGCTAAACTTCACAACTAATTATAAAATGAATTCCATGGCTATAAATAACTCATCTTTATTCTCTTTTAAAATTGATTCATTATAAATATTCTTATGGCCAATCTGTATTACGGTTATTTGCTAAACTTATTTCTGAATTTCCTTTTTAATGTTCTTTTAACTTTTAGTAATATTACTCTGTGTTCTTTATTTAGGCTGATGTTGATGGGAATGGAGTACTGGACTATGGAGAGTTTGTAGCAGTAACCATTCACTTGCAGAAGATGGAGAACGATGAGCATTTCCGCAGAGCATTCATGTTTTTTGACAAAGATGGGAGTGGATATATCGAGTTAGATGAGTTGCGGGAGGCCTTAGCTGATGAGTCGGGTCATACTGATACTGATGTATTAAATGACATCATGCGTGAAGTTGACACTGACAAGGTTTGACTTCTAAGCTTAAATTTCTTCATGGTCAAGTCTTTCCACACCCACTGCGTTTCCATGTAGTTCCAATTTAACAAACAAGGCTTTTAAGAGCATGTTAGGTAGCAAGGAAGATTGGAAATTTCTATCAAAATACTGCAATTTTCTGTCAGGACAGAATGGAACTTTTGTATAACGGCTCAAAATGGAAGTACGCTGATAATTGAAAAGTTTCTGTATATTGCACCTTGTCATCTCCTTCTCAATGTATCTTCTGTTTGTGTGTGCATGCACATACTCCACTTCTTTCTTTAAAAAGATGCTAAAAAAATTTGATTACTCAGTTGATCAACCTTTTCTATTCTAATTGCAAGAAAATTCTTTGTATTTTTAAAATGTCTTTGGTGGGATACTTAACCCTTCTTTTCTTTCTCTCTTCAGGATGGGTGTATCAGTTATGAGGAGTTTGTTGCAATGATGAAAACTGGAACTGATTGGAGAAAGGCATCTCGCCAGTATTCGAGGGAGAGATTTAAGAGTTTGAGTCTTAACTTGATGAAAGATGGTTCACTTCAGCTGCACGACGCAGCTACTGGTCAAGCAGTTGCTGTCTGACTTAGGGTGTTGATGATATAGTTCTATTTCTTTCCTTCAAATGTTAATGGGAGCTATTCTTGAAAAGTATGGCATGCGGGGTTTTCAGAAAATGTGAGTTTGAAGTTGAAGAAATCAGTGTGGAGGCATAGGTATATGAAAGATTCTTTAGTGACACTTGCACCAATCGGATTTTGGTTGGGTTTTTGGCTGCTTAAAGCATGCCTGAGCTGAGATGACTGCGTATTGGTTAGGCTTGTCATTGCTGGAAGATAAAAGCAGTTCTTGTTGTGGAATTCATGTCCCAGTATTCTCCTTTTCTTGTATATATGTCAGTCACTGGAGATTGGTGATTTATTTTTATTATTTTTCTGATAGGTGGTTTGGTGATTTTACTTAGTTTTTTTCGACCTCTGTATTTTTTTTGCTATTATTTATTGACTAAGTGAACTTGAGGGAAATTTCAATTGTCTAAAACACTCTTGCAGGATTTTGATTTGACTTTCAACTCTTTACTTGTCAACTTCATATTTTGGGTCAAACTACCTACGGTACTGTTGTTGATGTATTAGTACATCAGTTTTCAATTTTATGTAAAAGTTATAAATAAACGTGTAAATATTGTAAATAAGTTGTAAATACAATTTTTATACGTTTAGTTACAATTTTTTTTAAATGAGTGCAAAAATTGTAAATGAGTTTGTAAAAGTTGTAAATGAGTGTAAATGTTATAAATGAATATGTAAAAGTTGTAACTATAATTTTACACGTTCATTTATAATTTTCACATATTTATTTATTATTTTTACACATATATTTATAATTTTTACACAATTTAAAAAAGTGCAGCATTGGTACATCAGGTGTATCGTAGCCAAACCCCATCCTCCCCATCCTTTTCTACCAATCCAATCGTTGCAAGATGACTGGTATGATTTGTAACTCCTACACTACATTGCACTATTTAATTAGTTATAAATTATAATTGTAATGAAGCAAGTCACTCAAGAATTAGTGATGAGATCAAAGGAATAACCGTTATTATTATTATTATAGCCATTTTCCATAAATTTTTTATAATTCCGGAGAACAAGTTTGCAAACCAAGTCAAAACCCAGAGTGAAATGATTCTATCAAAGGCCAGCAAAGTGTAATAAGAATGGGCCTGGCCCATTATCGAAGGCAGTTAGTTTCCGCCACGTTTGTGAATGTTGGGACCCACGAAAAAAAAAGCAAAAAAGGATTTCGTCCTTCAAACACGTCTTAAAATATCCCAGCTTTACGACTTCTCTTCCTCGTAACCGTCAGATCCTTTCCTCATTTGCCCTTTTCCGTTACTCATCCAACGGTCATTATTCCCGCCTCTTCCCTCCCTCCGGCCACCACCTTAGAACACCATCACCACACACCACCACCACAACAACAACAAGAAGAACGAGAGAAGAAGAAGAAGAAGAAGATGGGCGTGGATTATTACAACATATTAAAAGTGAATCGAAACGCCAACGACGATGACTTGAAAAAGGCGTACAAGAGACTCGCCATGATATGGCACCCCGACAAGAACCCTTCTCACAAACGAAGCGAAGCTGAAGCCAAGTTCAAGCGAATCTCCGAAGCCTACGATGTCCTCAGCGATCCCCAGAAGCGGCAGATCTACGATTTGTATGGCGAGGAGGGTTTGAAATCGGGACAGGGGGCAGGGGCTCCACCGCCTACCACGTCTGCACGTGGAGGACACCATTATCAACAGCAGCAACAACATTATTACCAGCGCCAACATCCCAATCCTTCTTTTCGGTTTAACCCCCGAGACGCGGAGGACATCTACGAGGAGATGTTTGGATCTGAGAGTAGTAATAGTGGAGGGCAAAGAGGGAATAGAGCCAATAGAGAAGGGTATTTTAGGAACGGTAATACTAGCGGCTCTGACCTCAAGAAAGCTTTGCCTGTGGAGAATGTTTTGCCCTGTAGCTTGGAGGATATTTATAAAGGTGCCAAGAAGAAGATGCGGATTTCCCGCAATGTCTATGATGCTTCTGGGTATGTTCACTTTCTCTTTTCTTCATCTCATTGTTACTGTTTTATTGATATAATTCTTAGAAGGTTGCGAACTGGAAAAGTTTGCTTGCTGGACTATGCTACTCAAGTTTATTTTATTTTATTTTCTTTTAGCTTATCTTTTTTATTTTATGTTATTTTAGATTAATGATTCTAAGATTCTCTTGATTATTTTTGGTAGAAGTAGCTATTTTTCTTAACTTGCTCATGATTCCGAAATGTTGATGGTGCCTCTGTTACCTAGAATGACCATGCTACTAGAGATATTGTGGAATGTCAGGATCCTATTCATTTAGGCTTATAAGAGTTGATCATTATGATTAGCTTATAGCCATTTTCGTCCGGTGATATGAATTGTTTGTTGTTTGTTTTAATTTCGTAAGCATCTGTATAAACAACTTTTGTCCATCTGGGGATTCCTTTCTTGGTACGATCATAAAACATGGATTTCCGGTCAACTGGTACATAGAGTTATTATTTTATCTTCTTTCTTTTTTGCACTTGATAGTCAATCATTCATTTTGCTCATGGGAAAGCTTTTTGATATAGGACATAATTTTAAATGAAATTTTCACTGATGCTTCATCCTGGTTAGAGAGGCATCAAGTTCTTCATGTAAAATTAAGGATTTTAACAGTGCACTGCTTGGTTTCCTTGTGAAGGTATTCTTATTTGGTTGTCGTACTATTATGTCTATGTATGTCTTGGTGTTCACTCTTAACACCAAAATATTAGTTTTGGTTTCCTTTTCTCCTTAACAAGTAATATTCATCTTTAACCAAACAAATGGCAAGACTTAAAGAAGCAAGATTAGAAAGAAGAAAATAGTTGACTTGTGGACTAAATTGGGAGAAGTGCCTAAATTTTGCAATAGTGGATAGATGTTTGAGAGAGAAATCATCTTGAGACATACACAAAATTTAAATGGAACCCACCTCCTTGGATTAAATTTGATGGATTATTATTAACAG